>JAMWFC010000113.1:2284128-2350324 GCA_027475525.1 Macrolepiota albuminosa
ACCAGGGTAGGGCATCACAACGGTACGTGTCATACGTTGTACGGGAGCCTGCTTTGTGCCGTACCATACGTGTCCAGCGGAGTCCGCTACACTGGAGCGGAGCAGTCCCCACAGTGCCGTAGAATACAGAGCCGCGGACGTGTCACAATGTGCTGTATGACACGGTCCAGTGGATCGATAAAAGGCGGGCACACACATGCACACGCAGGCCCGGCGGATGCCAGCGGACACTAGCGGCCGCCGGCAGGCATCAGCACACGAGTGAAAACCTCCTCCATTGGCGGACTTCATGGCATGAATAAACCCTCCTCGAGGTTCCCCATTTCCCTCCCCTCTCCATTCCTCCCCGCAATAACTCGAGGCTGCACGTCTCCCCTTCCATCCTTTTCCCACCCCCGACGCCAGCGTACGTCCACGAAAGGGCCCTGAAAATCTACGCAGGCCTACGCAAGCCACCAGCGGACATCCATGCAGACATACGTCGACGGACTCAAACCTACGCGGGCCCTCCCAGGCCTGCGCAGGACACCAGCGGACATCCACAGAGGCCTACGCAGGTCCACGGAGTCTGGTTGGACCAAGGAAAAAAGTAACTTCGTCTTGCCCGCCGTATGCCTGTGGGGGGGAATCGAACCCCCGGCCTTGGGAAAGCCTCCAGCAACGGAACGCACATTTAACCGTTGCACCACAGGTCCGTTACTAACAGATAGATTCAAAGGTCGGATAACACAATGAACGGACGCCCACCTACGTTTCCGCAGGTTCCTGTATGGATTTTTTGAGGTGGAAGGGGGGTGGCATACCTCCCAAAAGAGTTTTCGTGGCCTGAAAGGGGCGTTGGCATCAGCAGCCATCAGCTGGCCATCAGCTGGCATCCGTCGGAGTTTGTCAGCAGCCGTCGTGACCCGCTGGCATCCGTCAGCATCCATCGGCATCCGTCGGCATCCGTTGTGCATCCGCCGGATATCCGCTGGTATCCGTCGGAATCCACGGGAATCCGTCGGCAACCCCCGGCATCGTCCGGCATCAGGGCAGGAGAGAAGGAAACGGGGTGCGTGGGTGTCCGCCGCATGGGGTGGCGTCTCGGAGAGCGTGGGGGGTGGCGGAAGAGGGATGGGGGTGGGGAGAAAGAGGGGAAAGGGGGAAGGGGAGGAGCGTGGGTGTCCGCTGTGGGGGGTGGCGGAAGAGGGATGGGGGTGGGGAGAAAGAGGGGAAAGGGGGAAGGGGAGGAGCGTGGGTGTCCGCTGGTACCCCAGCGGACGTAGCAGACGTCGGACGTCAGGTCAGGGGGGAGGGGGAAGGGGAGGAGCGTGGGTGTCCGCTGGTACCCCAGCGGACGTAGCAGACGTCGGACGTCAGGTCAGGGGGGAGGAGGGAATCGGGGTGCATGTGGTGGACGGGGGTGGCGTGTGAGGTAGTGTGGGGAGTGGAGAGGATGGCACTGGGGAGAAAGAGGGGGAAGGGCGGAAGAGGGTGTGTGAGTGTCGTGAGGTAGTGTGGGGAGTGGAGAGGATGGCACTGGGGAGAAAGAGGGGGAAGGGCGGAAGAGGGTGTGTGAGTGTCCGCTGTCCGCTGGCATGCCAGCGGACGGTAGCGGACGGTAGCTGACGTTGGCATGTGAGCCAGCTGATGTCAGCGGTGCAACCAGTCCCAGTGGTTCAGTGGAATATTCATTTATTGATATTCAATATTGTGTACAGTGGTGGGTTCTACTCCTACTTCACCTTAACAGGGACTAATGCTGTGTTTTTATATGGGTGCATTTTTGCTCTACATATACATCGCACTGACCTGGAGTATGCGCCTGTGGTAGTGGATCTGACCAAAACTCTAGGAATTACTGAAACGAGAAAGGATGGAGGAGTTGACACATGAAATCATTCCAGTTCACATGACAAGTGACGATACACTAGGGCTGACTACCTTTTTTACAAAGACCAGCACAAAGGTAGCCCGCCACAGTGTATTATCAACTGGTCATGAGCACTGGAATGACCACATGCGTCAACTCGCCCATCTTATCCCGCTGCAGAAATCTCTGGAGTTTTCAACGAATCAAATTCATGACGCTAGCGGACGTCAGCGGCCTGCTGCTATTATATAAGGTGAACTAGTGGGAGTCGAACCCACTTCTTGTGCACAATATGAAATATCAATTGATGAATATTCCATTGTACCACAGGCGCTTGCTACAAGTCAGGACGGTGTTCATGTAGTGCACAAATGGACCTATACAGAATTTGAACGGATAGAGATTTTACTGCAACTGGTGCATCTGTATTGAATTGACAATATTAGACTGATATTTATTTACACTATAGAAGTATACAGGAAAGAGGAAAACTGGTGCATCTGTATTGAATTGACAATATTAGACTGATATTTATTTACACTATAGAAGTATACAGGAAAGAGGAAAAACCGATATTGATTTACACCATAGCATTTATACATGAAGCGTCTGTGGTGTAGTGGAATATTTCTCATTGGTATTCCTTGTATCTTGCATTAGGTGGGTTCGACTCCCCCTAGTGCATTGAGATCGAACTCAAATATTTTTGACCACACACAGAAGAATAGACTGATGTTTATTTACATCATAGCAATGTAAAGTAAGCATCGGTGGTCTAGTGGAATATTATCCATTGGTCTTTATTATGTCTTGCAGTAGACGGGTTCGATTCCTACTAGTGCATTTTCGTCTCACTGTTTTTAGCTAATTGTTATTTACTACACAGTATGATAAACAAAGTAAGGTTCTAATTTAAACATAGTGACATGATATCTATTTAAACTATAGCAGTGTACAGTAAGCATCGATAATCTAGTGGAATATTATCCATTGGTCTTCATTGTGTGTTGCAGTAGGTGGGTTCGACTCCTGCTTGGTGCAATGAACATTAAAATGTTTGCAATTTTTGACCTGCTTAGCTAATTGTTATTTACTACACAGTATAATAAACAAAGTAAGGTCCTAATTTAAACAGAGTGACATGATATCTATTTAGACTATAGCAGTATACAGTAAGCATTGATGGTCTAGTGGAATATTATCTATTGGTGTTTATTGTGTGTTGCAGTAGGTGGGTTCGACTCCTGCTTAGTGCAATAAACATTAGGACCTCTGCAATTTTTGACCTGCTTAGCTAATTGTTATTTACTAAACTGTAAGATAAACAAAGTAAGGTTTTGTCAAGCAATAAATCAAACTTCTTTTGTAATTTAAACAGGGTCACATGATATCTATTTTCAGAACTTGCTTTGTGTAAAGTTCTCGTCCGTTTCTTTAATCCTCCATCCGCCATGTCTAACGAAGAACTCCACCAACGGGTCGTTGACGCGGATGTTTGAGTATTATACCTTGCTCTCAGAGGAGACCTGCGACAACTCAAAGCACAGCAGAAGGACCTGGTAAGATACAAGCACTCCTGCCTAATAGACATGCACTAATAGTCGTCCTGTAGATTGACATGTGGTTCAAGGTTAGGGACATCAAGGATGACAAGAAACTCCTCCTTGATGCCAGGAGAAGTTTCATCAACGAAGTTATCCCGCTACTCCAGAGCAAGCTTTCTGACAAGGATATGACCAGGCGGTTGAAGGACGAAGTTTCATCAACGAAGTTATCCCGCTACTCCAGAGCAAGCTTTCTGACAAGGATATGACCAGGCGGTTGAAGGACGCTGTGAAGAAATGGACCCAGAGGAGCGGAAGGGGGGAGGAACCAAGTGGGGGCAAAGAACGACCTGATCTGTCGACCGAGGCCGGTCCATCAACGGCACCAGCACGAGAAGACCAGATAGGTCATAGGCCGGCAGCAGGAGATTCGTCTGGTCCGTCACCGATTCCGAAGAAGAGAAAACGACCGAGTCCTCTAGCGGCAGGAGATTTGTCTGGTCCGTCGCCAAATCCCAAGAAGCCAAAACGGGTGACCTATATTGGTCAACCTCCTCCTGGTACCTATCGTCAACAGAAGGAGCAGGAGGACGAGGATGAGGACGAGGATGAAGAGGAAGAGGAAGAGGAAGAACAAGAGGGCAGAATACTGAAGGGGGAAATTACTGGAGGGATGCTGTTGGGCAGGTATCTGAGGACAGCACCTCGTTGCGAGGGTCAGCACATCAACCCCCCTTGCCAATATTGCGCAAGTAAGCGGCTACAGTGTGTCAGGACAAAGGGCGGCACCGCATGCGATCCCTGCCAGCTCATTCGCAAACAAACATGCAGCCTGACGATTGTCAAGAAAACCGTCAAGCCCAGCAACAAGGGAAAGGGGAAAAAACCACTGAGAAAGAAGTCAGTGACGATTATTGAGAGTGATGACGGTATGAAACTCTTTTCCTGCTCAAATAGCTAACCAATAGTTAGCAGATGAACCAACCAGTCCAATCGCGGGACCATCAAAACCGTCCGTCCATCCATCCCAACCGTCGACCTCCAACCGCCCAGCGGACTCTCTTCTGGTCAAGGGAAAGGGCAAGGAGTGGGCAATGGAGTCTAGTCACAGTGAGGACATTGTGGCTGGTGTAATGGCAGGGGTGGAGAGCCGTTTGGACAGGATGGAGAATGGGTTCCAGGAAGCATTGCGGAATGTTGGGGAGCAGGTGCAGGACGGGTTTGTCATGGCTGAGGCGAGCTGGTTACCGCGTATTGAGGACTTCTTCCGTCGCTACCAGACTCAGGTCGACACGCTCGGTGGCCGCATAGAAACCCTGCAAACGAATGTTTCTCTTGCGGGTGAGACACTTGAAGACCACGCCGGACGTATCCGTCAGACGGAAGAGCAGATCTGCAATATTTGGGGTGTGGTTGACACTTTGCAGAATCAACTTCACATCTCTACCCGTCCCTCCAGTCTGTCAGCTCAGGATGATGTGGCAGTGCATCCAACAGGACACAGTGGACTTGGACCCATCGTTGAAGAGGAAGAAACCACTCCTGACCCCATTGCTGACCAATCCCCTGCCACTGCTGACATATCCGTTCCCACTGGTGACACCTCTGCCCTTGCCACTGACCAATCCCATCACGCCGCTGACTTATCCGCTCTCACTGTCGCTCCGTCCCCGCTTCAACAAACATCCTCAGGGACGACTCCCGCACGAACATCTCCGTCACCCCCTCAACCATCTTCCCTCTATCCCCGCTTCAACAAACATCCTCAGGGACGACTCCCGCACGAACATCTCCGTCACCCCCTCAACCATCTTCCATCCCTCTGCCAGTCTCTGCCGAGGACCCTCTCCCTGGCCCAAGGGGACGGGCTTGCAGCAACTCCCGAAGTAGTCGGCCACCGATGCAACGGACCCAATCATCCAGTCGGCTTACTGAGAGATGGAAGGCAACAGAAGAGAAGTGAAGATGGACAATCACATATTTTTTTTTTCATTATGACACACATTCGTACATTTTTGTAACCCTATAGTTTACAAAATGTAATATAACATTCCCCCCTTCCCCACATCAATGACGGCGGACTGGTCGAATGACCTTAGTGCGGCTGCTACTCCTTTTTGCTGGTGTAGACATATCAATGTATCGAGCTGCATCCTCCTGTAACATTTGTGCTTGAGACTTGCGGGGTCGCTTGGAATTTGTTGACAATTGGTTAGGCAATGCCTTGCGCTTCTTTTGGTTTTGTAATGCCGGCCTTCCCTCACCTTCAAATTGGTCATTGTCCTCATCTTGAAGAATGTTGAGCACCCTTCTTGACACTCTATATCTAGGGGAACCATCACTAGGGCCATTAATTGGAGGGTCTGGATGGCTCCATCCTCTTTGTTGTAAGAGGTGGATGGTAGTGGCATCTACCACTGCTGTATCATCAACACATCCGTCATGAACAGATTCGTCGAGAGCGGACTCGTTGTGAGTGGAAGCTGATACATTTGGTCAGGATTCGTTGTGAACCGTGGATCTGTTGTGGTGCTGAGGCTGGGGAGTGTGCGGTGAGCGCAAGACAGGAGGTTCCTCCTGTAAGTCAGGCAGTGGTGTGTGTGGTATGCTAGGTGACAGGGGAAGTGTAGGCCCCCGTTGCCACTCCAAGTTGGCTGCAGATCCGGTGACTAAAGCGGATCCGCCATCAGCGGCTCCATCATTAGCAATGGTCCTACTGTTGCCATCGACTACTGCAGATCCGGTGACTAAAGCGGATCCGCCATCAGCGGCTCCATCATTAGCAATGGTCCTACTGTTGCCATCGACTACCGCTAATGGTGTTGGCCTCTGTTTCCGATTTTTCCCTCCATTTTTGCGTGTAGCCTTACGTGCTGCTGCTGCTGCTGCATTTTTTTCACGATCAGCTCGGGTGCCGTACTCGGCAGCTACTGGCTGCTTGTGACGGTTGAGATAAACCGTCCAGCGGAAGGTATCACCGGATCCATACTGTCCTTGACGGTCTCTCCAGAAGTTCAGCAGACGCAATAGCTCAGGCCGACCAAGATTATGAGGATCTTGGAATATCAGACCCTCTGGAAGATACCTTGAATGTATGAATTGCTGATCATTGGTCCTCACTGCCTTGTAAGGAGCAGATTCATAACAGTAACCAGACGCAATTTCTGATGGGGTGATCAGATGATGAGCAAAGGTGGAGAAAACTAGGATTCACTGTAATGAGTATTTAGATAGTCCCGGACAAGCATTTCCAATTCTGCCCGAGTTTGAAATATATTTGGTCCTGGATCTGCTGGTAATATTGGGAATCCATCCCTATCCAGATCAAGGATGAGGTCATGGTGTGTAAGGATAGGAGGAGTCAAATCATGGGGTGATTGCATGTTGGACGGCATGTCTCTACCAAGAAGAGCAGACATGTAATCCATCATCTTCTTGTTGAGGTCACTAACAAGGTCAGGAAAGGAGTCTTGAAAGGTAGGTCGGTTAGCATGGGTCAAGTATGACATATTGTCATGACTATAATTGGTGTCAAAATTGTTTAAAGAATGATGGCACCACATACATTCTAATAGTCATGCCTTCATCTGCATACCAACCAACAACAGTCCAACTCAACATGCCCATCTCTCTAAATCGAAGCACATCTGCATTGTCCACACGCTTCAAACCGTGCTTTCGGGCCTTCCTGGAGAGACAACGATTAGAAAGCGGAATCAAGCGGACGGATGTACAATGAATAGAGGACGGATGGGGGACGGAAGCAGTACCAACTTGCGCTGAATTTCTGGCGGATTTCCTTTTTCGCTCCATTCTGCCGCCATCTTCCGTAAACGACTTTCCTCCTGCGGTGTGAGTTGATGCATAACATTTTTGACAGCCACATTATATTGTGCAAATGCATCCAATCCCGAGGCGTTGTGATCCTTACCCCTCAACAAGTTCTGGATCTCCTCGTTTATCTCCTTTGCCATTGTCTGCCGGACAACATCTCGCAGTGAAGTTTTCAGGAGCACCTTTGGATCTTTATGCTGGTAATAAGGGCGCCAGCAATTCTTGATATACTGAACAACCTTCTATTCAAGCAAATGATGTCTAGTTCTTTGCAATGAGTTGCTGTACCTACTTTGATTCTCTCTGCCCACTCTTCCCCTGTCTTTGGCTCTGTCCCCTTGGTGGCCCAGTAGTTGAAAATATCCGTTAGGATTTTATCCTTCAAGATAGCAGTCCGAGCTTGAGGAGTAGTTGAGGAGCGGTAGAGTTCCTTGTATGGTTCAAAGATAGATCTTTCTTCCGCTGTAAATATCGGTTCCACTTGTCTTTTCTTTGGTGAAAATATTGGTTCAGGCGGTTGCAGGAGGGCAGACATGTTTGTAGACAATATAATTTTCTGCAACCACACAGTTCTCAACCGAAGGATCACATGATAAAATATAGATTTTCCGTTCAGTGTCCGTTGATGACAAACGGATTCCGTTTGTCTTTGACGGATAGGGTCCGCTGTCCGCTGGTATCCAGCCCGTCCAAATTGGGGCATATTGCCGATATCGATGAGCGGTCTCATTAGATATCCCATACAATGGCTAGGTCCTGGCCATAGATATTTTGATCATGAACCTGAACTCTCTAAAGAAACGCAAGCAGATATCCCATACAATGGCTAGGTCCTGGCCATAGATATTTTGATCATGAACCTGAACTCTCTAAAGAAACGCAAGCAACTAAAAACAACAGTCATCAGACAAAGGGACCTCATCCCGTTTGCTGAGGAAAGGACATGACTCACTCAGAACACACGAGGGTTGCCAGTCCTCATAACACAACGGCTACCACTGGGTCCTGCTCCCATTGTAACTGGTGCACCACCTGCGGCATTTGCAGATGATGATAACTTTGCACACTTGGACAATAATCCAACGGTAGATGATGTAGATGATACAATGCCCGTATCCATAAGGCATGTAAAGGTGATTTGAATGTATGCTATTATTGAGAGCAAATTATTCAAGTTCATACATAGACACAGGCAGATTATCTTAACGACTTCATCAACCATGTTCCACAGTTGCTCAATGGATTGCTTGGTCGTGAATCAATGGATGACGTTACTGATTGCCTTGCTTGTCCTGACCATTACCTTGCACAATGGCGATGCCGTGATTGCGTTGGGTCAAGAATATTGTTACTGATTGCCTTGCTTGTCCTGACCATTACCTTGCACAATGGCGATGCCGTGATTGCGTTGGGTCAAGAATATTCTGTTGCGGATGTTTCCGCCGCATGCACGACTCCAACCCGTTTCACCAACCTGAAGTATGGAATGGTAGGTATTTCCAACCAATGAATATGTCGGATACTGGAGGGTATTTCTATATCCAACACAATTCATTGCATGCAAACTGTCATCAAGGGAAGGTCAGGGTCAGGGCTCTTGAAGATCACGAGCAGAAAAAGGACATTCAGGAGCAAGAGTTTCTACGACTCAAATATCAACTGGATGTTGAACTTCCATCAGCGGATAGCGATCCGGGACATCCGGCAGCGCATCCATCCATGACTTCAGATTTCCTGAGCAGACTTCAGGATGCCAGCCTTGATCAAATCATGGAAGAGGAAGAGCAAGAGGACCCAGAGAATAATGTGCCAATAGAAGATATTCCAGAAGATCGGCCAGCCACGAACGGGTTCCGTATGGACAGATATGATTGCTTTGGGAATCCAATACAACGGATTGTTCACACAACTGGAGTACACTACATCACTGTCATTTCATGTGAGTGTTCTGGGATGGATGTCTTGGTGGAGGATACCATCCGCTCGCAGCTGGTCCCCAGTACATTTGATCGGACACAAACATATTTTACAACGGCTGTGCTGGACAACTTCCATCTGACAAATCTAGAGTGCAAAGCATCCGCCTACCAGTACTGGCAGAAAATTGCAAGAATAACTTCCCTGATTGCATCTTCTGGTGAGGTGGATAACCTTTACCGCGAGCTACGACGACTTTCTCGTTCATGGCGGTGGCTGAAGAAGTTGAAGTGGGCAGGCTTTGGCCATGATGAATCGAGGCATCCCATGGCGCCGGACCGTGGTGAACTTGCAATATTCTGTCCAACTTGTCCCCAACCAGGAGTCAATCTTCCATCCAACTGGGAAGAAGATCCCGTCCGGTGGAAGTTCAATCGTTCTTTAATGATGGACGGCAACTTCAAGGCAGATCACGTCCGACATTCTAATCCTGCTCATGATGTATGGCATTCAGAAGGCGGTGGTATGATGGCCAGGAGGGATGAGCTCACCCACTATCTCAAGCGCGCAAAGGAACAGCCAACGGTGAGTGACATTCTTTAACTCTACCTGTCCGCCGTCCGCTCATCAATTCAATCCTGTCCGTCGGCCGTCCACTGGACCTCCGGCTGTCCAGGGAGCTGCCTGTGAAAACACATTCAAAGCTATTGAAAAGGCCCTGATGATGAACAAGTCATGCGACATTACTGGTATTGTTGCAACGGCATGTACACGGCATGGCTGCTTTGCTCCTAATAGTGTAACAAACTTGACCCATGGTGAAGGCCAGGTTTACACAGACTTTTCCATCACATGGGCAGTTAAGACGACCAACATGGATGGGATTCAGCGTCTCCTACTGGTATATGACATAGCATGCCAGTGGTGTGTCAAATTTTCTGAATGGCTTGCCGAGGCCGGAGAAGTCCTGCCAGATAATCTACTCGTGGACTTTGCAATAGGACTTCTTCATGTCCATGGGCATAAGGAGGATTGTTTTTTCCGCTTTGCCCCGTCCTTCATTCCTGGGGCCGGTCATTTGGCTGGGGAGATAATTGAAAGTCTCTGGTCTACACTAAATGAAGTCTCACAGATGGCCCGTACGGCTACCTTGGCACATCGGGCAGAAATCCTTGATGATCACATGTGTGACTCAAACTGGAAGAAGCTGCTTGACATGGTTCTGTTCCTATGTCGAAAGTACAGGACTGCTGTTGAGATGAGAGATGCAGCCATTCAATATTTCACCGAGCGATCCGTTGGAATATCAACAGATTTACTAACAAGCTGGGAAGCCAGAATAGCTAAGGCAGAAAGGCTCAGAGAGAGCGATCCGTTGGAATATCAACAGATTTACTAACAAGCTGGGAAGCCAGAATAGCTAAGGCAGAAAGGCTCAGAGAGAGGGAAACCATAAAGCAATGGATATTCTGAAAGCTCATACAATGACCTTCAATAGTGCAAGTGAAGACCGAATGGCAGCAGACAGTGGAAACCACTCAACGGATGTTGCAGCGATGGATATTCATTCCTTCTGGATTCAACTTGCCCTTGACATTGAGGAGCAGCAGTAAGGTGTATTGCTGATGGCCCAAACTATTTCACTAATTGGAAGCTCAGAATTGCAATTCAGGACCAGGTTCGCCGTTTGAATCAGCATGCAAGCAATGATGATCGGCAAAAGGTCAAGGCGGAAAGAGAAATATTAAGGGTTCAACTCAATGTCCTTGCTGCTTCTCAGGACAGGAGCAGGTTCATTGCTGGTGGAAGGCGGACTGCCCCCCTGGAACCGGATGAAGTTCCTGGAGCCTTTGACGACAATGAAATGGCGGAAGATGGACAACCAGCGGATCCGCTGGTACCGCCGGCGGATAACCTTGAACCAACGGATGTAGTTGTTCCAGAAGATTTTGAAATCTCCTTCCCATCTATGATCATGGGTAATGTCTCACCATTAACAATGATAGAGCGCAATCTGCGCTTGATTCAAATTGAAAGGCTCCTGCAAGCCCTTCGGGAATTCATTGCAGAGAAATCATTCCTATATTCTCATGTCGTCCGGGTCGCCCCAAGCAAGAATGTGAAAACTCAAGCTCGCGCATCTCTTCAAAGAATCCAGGCCTCAATCCTGGTGAAGGCTCGTGCCTATGCACAATGCCGCAGTGCTCTGCTGCGACTGGGATCGGACCCCAGCATTCAGAGAAAGTATCCAGTTCTACAAAAAGCGGATTTGAATGCAAGCACAGCTATACAAGATCCCAACATTCCTGGTTTATCAAGGATCAAGGTATCTTGGATATGGCACTCTAATTCTGATGCAGAAAATGAATCTGCAACTATTTCTGAATGTGAGTCCTCTTGTTAACATTTCCGTTATCATTACATCCGTTTGTGAACATATCTCTTCAGTTAATCGTGTTCATTATCTACGTGCTAGAGCACAATGCAACAGATGGACAGAGGAATGTCAGCTTGTCACGAGTGAAATGGAGTGGACAGTTCGGTATTTCTTCAACCAGGCAGATATTTGGTCGAAGCGTGGTATGTCAGTGAAGAAAAGAGGTCTCCAGTCATATGCCCACAAAAAGGTGGCCATGTGGCAAGAATTGGCCTCGATGGCAATTGATAAATTTAGGCGGGTGCTTCCTGATTTTATTCCCCCCCAAACTGCAAGAGATCTGCTGTGAAAATGGTGGATGCAGAGACAGATTGATGTTACGGATGCAGAGACAGATTGATGTGACGGATGCAGAGACGGATTGATGTGACGGATGCAGAGACGGATTGAACTGATGGATGCAGCTTGCTGCCATCAGCGGATGATCGGAACGGATTTGTGACAGTCACGTGCAATGGAATTGTTGAAAATCACTTTTGTTTACAAGGCACAAAAATCTGATACATAGCAGTATCCGCTTCTACAAGCAAGAGTGCAATGGCGTCTACCTCTGTACCACACAATGTCATGTCCCAAGCTACTGTACTAGAAAATTTGCAAGAGGTTGTTGACTACATCGAGTCACGCCTCATTGCAGCACTTTCCATATTTGGCAATCTTGCACCAAGTCTTGAAGCGGAAGAGGCATGGATTATCCAGCATCTAGACAAGGAGTTGGTAAGATAACTTCAAAATGTGTAAATATATTAGGATCTGACTGTGTGCCATAGAACTTTGTATTGTCATATCTGGGGGCTGCATCACTGAATAATGTGGTCTGCAATGTCCCAGACATTATCAAAAGCATGAGCCGATTTTTCCCTCTCCAAAATCAGCAAACTTTGTCCACAGAGATCCTGGAGTTTGTTGATGGCCATCAAGGTCTTATTAGAAATCTGTATGGCTGTGATTGGTGGAACCACATTGGCTGAGAGGATGTTCAGGTCTTAAGCAATGAAACGCTGGAGCATTGCCTTCTCGTACATCAGCAAGGCTTCCACTCTCTTGAAAGCTTCTTGGCATGCAACCGCCGGCCGCCCATGACATTGCCATCCGATGGATTGGTGTCCGTCCCAGCACCAGACGATTTGCTCCGTGTGTTTGCAGGTAGCGGATCCACCAGGGGCCACCAGCGGATGCTTCTAGCCCTAGACAAGTGGCGGTCGCTGGATAGGACGGAACATGTGCCAACGGCCAACGATATGATCCGCCTGTTTGCTGGCAGCAAGTCCGTTGCTGCTTCCGTTGTCAGTTCTGTTGCCAGGTCCGTGGATCCTGCTCGGACGGGCCAATTGACAGGCATCGAGTCCCATACCAACAGTATTGATGGTGAGCAGCCTGATCCTCAAGACTGCCTCTCCATGGCGCATCCTACCACTCTCCCTGATGTTGACTCTCCCCAATGGCCATCCTTGACACATATCGAACCCTCGAACGCACAACATCCATTCCACCACCTCTACAGTCAGAGTAAACCTGGACTGGTGTATGGCCCTACAATGGAAAACTCTCGCGTTGTGGTTCAACCGGCATCCCAACTTCCTTCCGCCCCAGCAGCTCATGTCCGTGGGACATTCAGGGAGCTGGGGGAAACTGACGACAACCAGGTGGATATCCCTAATCCATCCATTAGTGATCCTGACTTAGAGGGTATCCCTCCTTTGTTCATTCCTGCGGAAGAGGAGACGGAAGATGAATCTTTGCCACCTTTGTTCATTCCTGCGGAAGAGGAGACGGAAGACAAATCTTTGCCGTCTTTGTTTATTCCTGCGCAAGAGGAGATGGAAGAGGATTCTTTGCCTCCTTTGTTTATTCCTGCGGAAGAGGAGACTGAAGACAATGATTTGCCCCCTTTGTTCATTTCTGCGGAAGAGGAGATGGACGATGATTCTTTGCCACCTCTATTCATTGTTGGTGAAGGAGCAGAAGGACTAACAGTGATGGAGACCGTGGCGGCCGGTGACGGCGGACAAACGGAAGTCCGGAGCGGCGGACGTATGGCAACCGAGGACGAAGAAAACCTTCCGCCGCTATTTCTTGTGATGGCAGAAGAGACGGATGGAGGCATGGCAGCCGATGACAAAGAAAATCTTCCACCACTTTTTGATGTAACGGCTCTTCAAATCCCGTCTTCCCCCTTCCAACAATCTCCTTCTCCAACCCTACCTACTGGTAACAATGTCCGGGAGTGGGAGGAATATGAGTCACATATGACTCGACGTGAGGATCAGAGAAGAATTAACAAATTGTATCAACAACGTGAGTATAATTTGGCACTGGTAATCATAGTTAATTTATTTCAACAGAACAAGAATTTTGTGCTAGAGCAAAACATGGTCGATGTAGGCCCATTGGCCCTTTCAATCAAGCTGGTCATACTGATGATGTGTCTGTTGATATGTCAGAGTCACCCTCACCATCTTCATCGTCAGGCCTGATAGCAAAGTATGAAGACATCACACTTCCCAGACCTCAAGGGCCATATACACCGGATGACTTTGCATTTTTGACAGCAGACTACCTGCTTGATGAGGATTTGTTCTATTCAGACACATTACATGAATCTAATGAAGAGGAGGAATACACATCAGACGAGTAATTTAATCCTTAGTTACTATAATTCTTGGCTTTTCCGTTGGTTATTTTTTGTCAAGATTAACCGTCCCGTTGTGCCGCTGATATTTTTCGTCAAGATTAACCGTCCCATTGTGCCGTTGACAAATCCATTATAAATCTGTTTGATCCGTTACCTCCAGTTGTGCACTAGAAGGAACATAAACTGACAATATTCTGCTAGACCACAGGACATTCTGTGGATTATACATAAATATCACTCTAGTATTGTGTACTAGGCTACAGCACTTTACTACAGACATTTCAATTAGTTTGGACAGGACTCAGGTCCACTAAGATTAACCGTCCCATTGTTTTGTTCCGTTATGCCACTCTCATGAACGCAAAAAACAACACACTCTTCAACGATTACACAAGGGGGACTCGAACCCTTGAATTGGGCAGTAGAAAGAATATAGACGTAAATAACAATTAGTAAAACAAAGTTATGTCATGTCTAATGATGTGCACTAGTGGGATTCGAACCCGGCTCTTGTGCACAATATGAAATATCAATGTATCAATATTCCATTCAACCACAGACCCTTACCAAAAATTAGTACAGTTTACATCTAGTGCAAAAATGCAGCAGTATAAAAAGACACCATTATACGTCATTATGGTGGACTAGGAAAGTCTGGACTAGGGGAGTCGAACCTGCCACTCCACACAATACTGAAAATTGAGTGGGTCAGATCAACTACCATAGGCCACTGACAGGCAGGTTTGACCCCCTTCTAAGTAAGCGCCTGTGGTACAATGGAATATTGATAAATTGATATTTGATATTGTGCACAAGAGGTGGGTTCGACTCCTGCTAGTGCATATTAGAGCAGCAGGCCGCTGATGTCCGCTAGCATCATTAATGTGATCCGTTTAAAACTCCAGAGATTTCTGCAGTGGCATGGGTTGGTCGTCTTTGCGCATGTGGTCATTCCAGATCTCATGACTATGCGCAACTTCGTCCAACCCATACCCGCTTCAGTAATTTCTGGCGTTTTTAACGGATCAACTTGATGATGCTAGCGAGTGATGAACAGATATTTTATTAGGGCTTACAGGCCCTATTAAAATATTTGTCACTAGCAGGAGTCCAACCCGCCTCTCAATATTCCATTGTCACCATTAGACCCCATTAAGGTGGAGTAGGGGGAGTAGAACCCACCGCTGTACACAATATTGAATATCAATAAACGAATATTCCACTGAACCACTGGGACTGGTTGCACCGCTGACGTCAGCTGGCTCACATGCCGACGTCAGCTACCGTCCGCTACCGTCCGCTGGCATGCCAGCGGACAGCGGACACTCACGCACCCTCTTCCGCCCTTCCCCCTCTTTCTCCCCAGTGCCATCCTCTCCACTCCCCACACTACCTCACACGCCACCCCCATCCACCACATGCACCCCGCTTCCCTCCTCCCCCCTGACCTGACGTCCGACGTCTGCTACGTCCGCTGGGGTACCAGCGGACACCCACGCTCCTCCCCTTCCCCCTTCCCCCTCTTTCTCCCCACCCCCATCCCTCTTCCGCCACCCCCCACAGCGGACACCCATGCTCCTCCCCTTCCCCCTTCCCCCTCTTTCTCCCCACCCCCATCCCTCTTCCGCCACCCCCCATGCTCTCCGAGACGCCACCCTATGCGGCGGACACCCACGCACCCTGTTTCCTTCTCTCCTGCCCTGATGCCGGACGATGCCGGGGATTGCCGATGGATTCCCATGGATTCCAACGGATACCAGCGGATATCTGGTAGATGCCGACGGATGCACGATAGATGCCGACGGATGCCAACGGATGCCAGCGGGTCACGACGGCTGCCGACGAACTCCGACGGATGCCAGCTGATGGCTGCTGATGCCAACGCCCCTTTCAGGCCACAAAAACTCTTTTGGGAGGTATGCCACCCCCCTTCCACCTCAAAAAATCCATATGGGAACCTGCGGAAACGTAGGTGGGCGTCCGTTCATTGTGTTATCCGACCTTTGAATCTATCTGTTAGTAATGGACCTGTGGTGCAACAGTTAAATGTGCGTTCCGTTGCTGGAGGCTTTCCCAAGGCCAGAGGTTCGATTCCCCCCCACAGGCATACGGCGGGCAAGACGAAGTTACTTTTTTCCTTGGTCCAACCAGACTCCGTGGACCTGCGTAGGCCTCTGTGGATGTCTGCTGGTGTCCTGCGCAGGCCTGGGAGGGCCCGCGTAGGTTTGAGTCCGTCAACGTACGTCTGCATGGATGTCCGCTGGTGGCTTGCATAGGCCTGCGTAGATTTTCAGGGCCCTTTCATGGACGTATGCTGGCATCGGGGGTGGGAAAAGGATGGAAGGGGAGACGCGCAGCCTTGAGTTATTGCGGGGAGGAATGGAGAGGGGAGGGAAGTGGGGAACCTCGAGGAGGGTTTATTCATGCCATGAAGTCCGCCAATGGAGGAGGTTTTCACTTGTGTGCTGATGCCCGCCGGCGGCCGCTGATGCACATTGACGTCCGCTAGTGTCCGCTGGCATCCGCGGTTTTCACTCGTGTGCTGATGCCCGCCGGCGGCCGCTGATGCACATTGACGTCCGCTAGTGTCCGCTGGCATCCGCCGGGCCTGCGTGCGCATGTGTGTGCCCGCCTTTTATTGATCCACTGGACCGTGTCATACAGCACATTGTGACACGTCCACAGCTCTGTATTCTATGGCACTGTGGGGACTGCTCCGCTCCAGTGTAGCGGACTCCGCTGGACATGTATGGTACGGCACAAAGCGGGCTCCTGTACAACGTATGACACGTACCGTTGTGATGTCTCTATGTGTGTTGTGAATCTATCTCAAGGAGATAGTACGCCTCCATGGACTGCCAAGTTTGATCGTAAGCGATCGAGATGCTAAGTTCACTTCCAAATGGTGGAAGGAGTTGCACAAACTGCTGGGAGCAAAGTTGCTCATGTTGACGTTGTTTCATCCGCAAACGGATGATCAAACTGAACGCGCAAATAGAAATATTGCGCAAATCCTGCGAGCGTTTGTACGTCCTGCTCAGAAGGACTGGGTGGATAGATGTCCCCTTGTGGAATTTGCGATAAACGCGAGCATATCAGAAACTACAGGGTATTCACCCTTTGAACTCAACAATGGCTACATGCCATCCATGATTCGTGAACTTTGTATGGACAAAGTTATTCATGTGGGAGTAAAGCAGTTTGCGCGCAATGCGCTAAGGAATCTGGCAGATGCCCATGATGCAATTATAGAATCGCGTGTATGGCAGACCAAACATGCGAATAATTGCAGACGTGATGAGCTGGACATCGAGAAAGGGAGCCTAGTGTACCTTTTGACGAAGAACTTGAACCTGCCAAAAGGCAGGGTGAGTAAGTTGTGTCCGAAGTGGATTGGGCCATATAAGGTCCTTGAGGCGGAGCCGAGCACGTATAACTACGTGCTGGAACTACCCCAGGCACTGCAAGCGCGCAGGATAGTGCCCAAGTTTCACGTGTTGCTATTGCAACCGTATATGGTCAGTAGTGATGCGCTCTTCCCTAACCGCGCAACTCCGGAGCCGTATGACTTTGGAACTGGCAATGACTAGGAGTGGTTTGTAAATGACCTCATAGGTCATTGGTGGACAAAAGGAAACCTTGAATTTGAGGTAAGATGGAGCTTAGGTGATACTACCTGGGAACCGCTAGTGAACTGCAAAGACCTTGCAGTGATGGACAGGTATCTAGAGCTGCAGGGTGTGAAACACCCTCAACAGCTAACAAAACGCACGTAATGCGCATGTGGTGGTGGAATGTGGACAAAGTCCACTTTGATCGCCAGTGAGAGGCCGGGTGGCATGTATTTGTGGTTGTTTACACCACTAGCGGAGTTGGAAGATTGTTTTTTTTCTTTCTTTTCTCAGTTCCAATACACGTAGTCTACGTGTCTAGTGAAAATGGCCTATTGGGGGCTGCAAAAGGGTGATCAGAGCCGGCAAGGCTCTAGTAGAGGGGGGAGACCCCCGAATATACAAAACCGTGATTATCCTGATCAGTACCAGAGGCAGCTGCCATATCCGGCAGTAAGCCAGTTTCAGTCAGCAGGCATGGCCTACCCAGGCCGTGACAAGCCATTTCCATACCAGACACCTCTCCATTCGCAAGAGATGGAAGTTGATGATGAAGGGCGCTATGGGCGCCCGGAGGACAGCACGTGCTGTGAGCGCTACTATCAGGAACCGTTGGCACGTCCAGCTGCGTTGCATCCGACGTATGTGGGTGTGGTGACAGGGCCACCATCAGTACCATGGGCGCATCAGCCTGTGGAAGAGTCATATGGGGAGCCTGCGCCACAAGTGCAGAGTTTAGCAGTGTCAGACGTGCTGTTGGGCAGACTGGAAGCAGCAGGACAGCCAGTTCCTGCAACTGCGTCCTTTCTGCAGGACAGTTTGGCCGTGATGGTGATAGAGGGATTGCTCAACCAGATTGAGCTGATAAAGAGGCAGCGCGTTGCAGTGCTGGAACAAATCAAACGCGCGTCTAAGCGCAAAATCGCCACGGGTGAGGAACTGACCGCCGAGGTCAAGAGGGCTAAATATCAGCCCAGTCAACCAGTCAACCCTCCACAGGCAAGGATGCCGTCGGAAGCGCAATTTGCGCGCCATGAGCAGCCTGCTCAGCCCGTGGCTTTGTCATCACAGTTGCCCGAGTCGGGCCCTCAGGCCTCCTCAGAGTCGCTGACTGCAGTCAGTGAATCCTTGGCAGATTTGTCCCTGGGCCAGCGGAAAACCACATCATCCTGGGCCCCATTTAGGGGGTCCAAAACCGTTGCTGTGGCGCCAAGAGCGCCCACTACCGTTGTTCCTTGAGCTGAGCCTGGGGGGAGAACTCTGGCGCGAAATGCGCCTGTCCCCCTGGTGGCTCAGCCATCATTTGGATCTTCCGCCCCGGTCAAGTCGGGGTCGGTACGCCAACGTCGAGGCTGTAAGCCTCCTCTTGATGCCTCCAAGCTGGAGGTGATAGAGTTCCCAGCTGGCATTCCCGCACAGGCTGGGAAGGTCTTGATGTTGTTTCTGTTGCCTGTTACCGTGCCTGCACCGCAGGCACACTTTTCCGTGGTTGTTTTGACCACCAACCCTTGCTCTCCTGAGCAATATGACGGTCTGGTGGTGACCTCGAAGAATTGTTCCATGCCTGAAAAAGGCAAAGCACTCGTGGCCTCCTTATCCGACAAGAGCGACTATGGAGAGTCGAGCTCAGAGCATGAGGAGGAGGCAGAGGAAGGGGAATCGGCGGTGGACCGATTCCAGCAAGTATCGCGCAATAAGCACATTGCAAAGAAGAAGGCAATTTGCACCAAAGAGCTGCGGGCCTTCAAGCAGAGGTCTGAGGATGAGTTTTCGGGGAGAATCCCCAATGGATTGGGAGTGAAGGTGTGGGGACCGCTCGATATCGAGCGAACAAATTTGTGCTTCAGGGGAGCACTCAGCCACTGCACTTATTATTCGTATCATTCGAATACCGTGCTGTTGGGAGCCGAGGCCAACTGGGCAGCAGCATATGAGTTTTTGTCTGGGCATCGTGCTGGCATTCTGGCCAGCGTTGTTTACAAGTATTCCCCTTGTGGCCTTCAGCGCATGCCATTAGAGCTGGATCAGCTCTATAAATATTATTCGAACAAGCATGCTCCCCGTCGCAAACAGGTTACCACCTACCTCCTCATCACGGAGCTTCAGATGTTTGCCCAGCGAACCGATGAGTCATTACATGACCAAACAATGATGCTCCTGATGAAGGACCTGTGCTATCAAGACCTTGTCAACCCAGCCCAGGGGACAGACGACCTTGCGCTCGTCGAGCGCCGACACATTCCGGGGCGCTTTCTGCGCACAAAAGAAGATGGCTCGACCGCACTGCGCATAATGCGCACTCAAGACCCTTCCACTCCATTTGACCTGGATCAGCTTGCGCAGTATGCGCTGATCTTTGGTCGTCGGGGGTTGGAAAACACGTATCAAGGCATTGCAGTCGACCATGCCTACCGTATGCACTGGCAAACCCTCTTCGGGTTCGCCTTATGCCAAGCCCTTTGCGCTAACAGCGCAGCCAAGCCCATGATCGTGCGGCGCATGACCCTCGTCATGGCCCGCCCAGGTCTTTACCGTGAGGCTATTGCCTCTTATGATGCCATGTTCCCAGACCAGCCGTTTGAGCCCCAGAGAGAGCACCAGCTGGAACTTCATCCTGTGCACATACCAGATGACTTTGCATGGAACTTTTCTGACGACGATGATAGGCTTCTACTCGGACTGAGCGCATCAAGGGACATTATAGGCCAACCAACACTTGACATACTGAGGGCTCTAGCGACCAGTTGGGAATATAGAGCAGCTCTAGCTCTGGCAACCGACTACAGGATTTAGACATTTATCCTAACTACTAGCTACCCAGCTTTCAGCACACTCCATTCACCTATTCCAAGGACGAAGGAGGCCCATAACGTATAGCGCTAACAACTAGCTACCCAGCTTTCAGCACACTCCATTCACCTATTCCAAGGACGAAGGAGGCCCATAACGTATAGCGCTAACACGACGGCAGGAGAGGACTCTAACTAAACCCCGATCACTTCCAGAAAGAGCCAGCAGCAGGCGCTGCCATTTGACGAGGCACTTCAATCAGAAGTCTAAAAGGATCAATGACGGCGGCACTGGATATACTTAAATCTGACATCTGGACCTGTCAGGAACTAATACAATGTGTAGCGCTGACACAATGACGGCGGCACTGGATATACTTAAATCTGACATCTGGACCTGTCAGGAACTAATACAATGTGTAGCGCTGACACTAGCGCTCACGGCGTCTGTTGAGGATTTTCCGACCATACCCCGAAACAGCCTGGCCAATTGGAGTTAGAATAAAAGTGAGCAGACTCATGCAATTCTAAGCCAATATAGAGTCGCCGCTGGTCACCGTGGGTCAGAACGCCGTTGGTCGCCGTCATCCATGTGCAAAAGGTTGCCGTTGGCAGGTCACCGTTAGAGGAAACCACAAGGAGAGGTGCTAGGAGGTAGCGCCGCAGGTGGACTTGTATCTGGACAAACACGGTAGCGCATAGTATATAAAATAGCTACTTTACATGTATATAACAACGAATTGTAACCCCTTGAACACACAGTTACACTTAGCGTTCAACTCACACTAGCTTCCTTTGACTTCGTCACTAAGTCGGGCACTAGCCTTGTCTATCTCGTCTTCATCGTTTACGGTGCCACCTACGGGCACAATACGCTGCGCTATCCGTCTTTTCTTCAATATCTTTGCCTAAACTACAACGCTTACCGTCTGCCAGGTAGCCCCCAAAGCACTATAATCTAGCGCATTGTTTTACTACCTCCACTCGAGCACACCGGGACCCTGTCAGGACTCCTCACAACTACGCACGCCAAGCGCTGGAGACGGCATTGTACTGCGTATACGTCCAGCGCACCCAACTACAGTTGGCGTCATCAACGACACATTACGCGTCTTACTGCACAACCAGATACCTGCCGACTGGGTGGACCACACCTATACATACGGAGTGGTCTTCCTGGAGCAGCAATTCCACGCCCCCACGATGTCTATGGACATCTTCCGCGACATCAACGACGAGCACATGGAGCGCTTGAATAGATACAGCACCCCTCCCGCAATCCCACAATGGAATGGATGGTGGGAGATGACCGAAGACAATCATTATTGTCTTATGTTCAAGCACAATGAGGAAAGTCATCTCCCTGAAAATCCCGAGGCCAATGGCCTCTACTATCTCATTGGCATGGACCCAAACCAGGTCTGCCTCCTAAAACGCATGGCAGCGCATGACCTGCCCACAGCTGACATGGACCCAGGCCGGGTCAATCTCCTGTCATGCACGGCAGAGCAGGGTATGCTCACCACCACAGCTTTAGTGATTAACGTCGCACTGGAGGAGGAGTCAATGGTGACTGAGACGGGCACGGTTGCGGGAGCATTGTCATCCGGGTCCTAGACCCAAGTTAATACTTTATTGTGTATGTACTTCTGAGTATTCCACTCGAACCATTCCAGCTGATATGCACTCTAGAGTCGTGTGTATATACAGCAGACCCAGAGGAGGGGTCACTCTTTTTTGTTTTTTTTTAATTGTTTATACATACACATTGTCTATCTACTGCTGGCGCAACTTGCGCCATTGTCTGATAAGGACTGCTTCTTATTGTGTCCAGAAGACACATCTACACTGTGCATGAATGCTAACGCCTTGCAGCCACGCCATATGCGTGTTATTCATCTGTTGTTTGCACTATCGTGCATCCTTTATCTCGCTCTACCTCCCTTTCTAAAGACCGAGTATTTGGTCTCATTGGGGGGTATGTAACGGAGTCATCCGTGTTACAAGCGTCAACAACGCTATAATTGTTTAATAGAGTATTACATAAGATAACATCTTGTTTTCACTCTAAGTACTAGTCAATCTGATACTGCGGTCTGATTTAGCACTTGTGTGATACACACAAGATAGTTCTAACCTGTAACTCTGGTTACAACTATCCTGGACCAGGCCCACAGAGTAGTGGGCCACTTTGGAACTCAGAAAATGCTGGACTATGTGCGACGCTGGTACTGGTGGCCGCAAATAGCCAAGGAAACGAGTCAATTCTGCTTGACATGCAAGCTATGTCAACAGTGAAAAGTATTGACATTGAAGCCACTAGGAAAACTTCATTCGCTTCCTATACCAGTCAAACCCTGGGACTCAATCAGGATGGACTTTATAGGTCCATTCTCAGAGTCAAAGGGTTGTAACTACCTATGGGTAGTAATCTGCAGAATGACCAGTATGGTCCATCTCATCCCGTTGAGGACTACCATGACAGCTTTGGACTTGTCTTGGATCAGGAGATAGTACGCCTCCATGGATTGCCAAGCTCAATCGTAAGCAATTGAGATGCTAAGTTCACCTCCAAATGGTGGAAGGAGCTGCACAAGATGCTTGGAGCAAAGTTGCTCATGTCAATGTCCTTTCATCCGCAAATAGATGGCCAGATGGAACAGGCAAATAAAAACATTGTGCAGATCCTGCGAGCATTTGTGCGTCCTGATCAGAAGGACTGGGTGGATAGGTGTCCACTCACCAAATTTGTGATAAATACAAGCATATCAGAAACTACAGAATATTTACCCTTTGAACTCAATAATGGCTATATGCCATCCATGATTTGTGAACTTTGCACCGACGAAGCTATTCATGTTGGAGTAAAGCAGTTTGTGTGCAATGCGCTACAAAACTTAGCGGATGCCCATGATGCAATTATAGAATCACATATATGGCAGATGAAACATGCAAATAATTGCAGACGTGATGATCTGGACATCAAGAAAGGGAACCTAGTATACCTTTTGATGAAGAACTTGAACTTGCCAAAAGGCAGAGCAAGTAAGCTGTGTCCGAAGTGGATTGGACCATATAGGGTCCTTGAGGCTGAGCCAAGCATGTCTAACTACATGCTAGAACTGCCCCATGCACTGCAGGCATGCAGGATAGTCCCTAAGTTCCATGTGTTGTTGTTGTGACCATACTTAGCCAATAGTGACACGCTCTTCCCTAATCATGCAACCCTGAAGCCATATGACTTTGGGACTGGTGATGACCAGGAATGGTTTGTAGATGACCTCATAGGTCATAGGTGGATAGGAGGAAACCTCATTAGGTGATACTACCTGGGAACTGCTAGTGAACTGCAAAGATCTTGCAGCAATAGACAGGTACCTAGAGCTGCAGGGCATGAAATGCCCTCAACAGCTAGCAAAACGTGCATAATGCACATATGGTGGTGAAATGTGGACGAAGTCCACTTTGATGGCTGGTGAAAGACTGGGTGGCAGGTATTTGTGGTTGTTTACACTACTGATAGAGTTAGGAGATTTTTTTTTCTTTTCTCCTCCCAAGTCCCAATACACATCGCTAGCATATTGCTTGTAATAGCCTATTGGGGGCCACAAAAAAGTAATCAGAGCCTGCAAGGCTCTAGTGGCAGAGGGAGACCCCCAAATATACAAATGGGACAGTATTCTTCAGATTACCAGGGGCAGCTGCCATATCCAGTGGCAGGCCAACACCATCCTGCAGGCATGGCCTATCCAGGCCGCAAAGAACTGCTTCTGTATCAGACTCCCCTCCACTCACAAGAGATGGAGGTTGATGATGAGGGGCACTATGAGCACCTGGAGGACAGCACACACTCAGAGCACTACTATGAGGTACTACCAGCATATTTGCATGTGTTGATTCTGACATATGCAGGTGCGGTAATGGGACTGCCATCCATACCATGGGCGCATTGGCCCATGGTAGAGCCATATATGGAATCTGCGCCACAAGCGCAGGACTCAGCAGTGCCAGACGCACTCCTCAGCCATTTGGAAGCAGCGGGACAGCCAGTCCCTGCAACTGCGTCCTTCCTGCAGGACAGTTTGGCTGTAGTCATCATGGAAGGGTTGCTCAACCAGATTGAGCTGATGAAGAGGCAGCACGTATCAGTGCTGGAACAAATTGATTGCACGTCTAAGTGCAAAGTTTCATCCATTGAGGAACTGACTGCTGAGGTCAAGAGGGCTAGATATCAGCCCATCTGACCAGTCAAGCCTTCACAGGCTAGGTTGCCATTGGCAGTGTGACCAGCACGCCTGGAGCAGCCTGCTCAGCCCATTGCTTTGTCTTTGCAGCTACCTGCTGTGGCCCCTCAGGCCCAGTCAGAGTCACTGGCTGTTATCAGTGAGCCTCTGGCTGACCTGTCCTTGGGTCAGCAGGAAACCGCATCGTCTTGGGCCCCACCTATGGGGTTCAAAACTGTTACTATGGCGCCCCAGGTGCCAATTTATAGTACATCCCATGCTGAGTCGGGAGGGAGAATGTCACGACCCCTCTCCTCCGGGCCCACCCCGGGACACCATCCAGGACTCTCCCTCCGACCCCACAGGACACGCCCCGCCATCACGACTGCCGACACTGCCATCACACGCATCAAGGACCGCCATCAGCCACCTCCAGCCCCGATCAACAATCGGATCACACGACTCGTTCCCGGCCATCATGCATCACGCATCACGGCTCCACCTGCGCCAATTGATCGCGCGCCCCACACGCGCGATCCTGGTATGCAGCCCCTGCCGCTACTCAATGACCCCCGGGACCCATCCCAGACATCCCGGAACCCCGAGACCCGGTCCCGTAGTACTTATAGCGTAGTTCCCTGTTGTATTCGCTAGTCTTGATATTACATTGCTTTACTTGGATTGTTGCGTGCCCTCTGCTTGACTGGTACGCATTGACTGGCACGCTTTTGACTGGCACGCTTGAATACTTGCGTGCTCTAAGATTGGTACGCACTTCGCAACTTAAATTTGCTAACTTGGTCTCGTCTTAGAACCTCCGGTTCACAACTCGACCCCCACCCGAACTTCCCAGCTACTTACCACCCAAAACCCCCGGACCAAATCCTCTTCCCCGGGATTCCCCTGTCCACGTCTTGAACCCCGGAGTCCTAGCCCCGGAGTTTCAGACACCCGAGTATCCATAGGTCAAGTCTGCATTGTAAGGGCGATCGCTTTCCTGGAAGGCCCCCGACTCAGCGGAACCTGACAGAGAACTCTGGTGTGAAATGTGCCTGCCCCTCCAGTGGCTCAGCCACAAACTGCTTCATCTGCCCCAGCAAAGTCAGGGCCATCTCATCAGCGTTGCAGCTGCAAGCTGCCTCTTGATGCCTCCAAATTGGAGGTCATAGCCTTTTCTGCTGGCATTCCTGCACAAGCAGGAGAAGCCCAGATGTTATTCATGCTGCCAGTGTTTGTACCAGCCCCGCCAAAACAGTATCCCATGGTCGTCTTGACCCTAGACCCCCACACACCAGAACAATATGATGGTCTGGAGGTGACCTTGAGAGGAAAAACCATGCCTGGAAAAGGCAAAGTGCCAGTTGTGTCCTTGTCCAACAAAAGCAACTATGGAGAGTTGAGCTTGGAGCAGGAAAAGGACGGAGAGGAGGGGGAATCAGCAGTAGACCAATTCCAATAAGTATTGCACAATAAGCACATTGCAAAGAAGAAGGCGAACCGCGCCAAGGAGTTGCAGGCCCTGAAATATAGGGCCAAGGATGATTTCTTGGGGAGAATCTCCAATGGCTTGGGGGTGAAAGTGTAGAGGCCGCTCAATATCAAGTGAATGAATTTATGCTTTAGAGGAGCACTCAGCCACTGCATGTACTATTCATATGCCATGAATACAGTGCTGATAGGAGCTGACGCCAATAGAGTGGTGTCATATGAGTATGCCTCTGGCCAGCATGCCCACATCCTGGATACAATTGTGTACAATCATGCCCCACATGGTCTTCCCTGCACTCCGTTAGAGCTGGACCAGCTCTATAAATACTATATGAACGTTCACATTCCACGTCGCGACAGAATTGTTGCCTATATGCTGATCACAGAGCTTCAGATGTTTGCACAGCGAACAGTTGAGGCTCTGCATGATTGGACCATGCAACTCCTGATAAAGGAGCCTCAATACCAGGACCTCGTCAACCCAATGCAGGGCCCTGACAACCTCACTCTTGTGAAGCAATGACACATTCTGGGGTGCTTTCTGCACATGAAAGAAGATGGTTCCATGGCATTGCGCGTAATGTGCACTCAAGACTGTCAGGTTCCGCTGAGTCGGGGGCTCTCTGGGAAAGCAATCGCCCTTACAATGCGGACTTGACCCACGGATACTCGGGTGTCTGGAACTCCAGGGCTAGGACTCTGGGATTCAAGACGTGGACAGGGGTAATCCCAGGAGAGGGGACTTGGTCCAGGGGTTTGGGTGGTGAGTAGCTGGGGAATTCAGGTAGGGGTCGAGTTGTGAACCGGAGGTTCTAAGACGAGACCAAGTTAGTAATTTAAAGTCACGAAGTGCGTACCAGTCTTAGAGCATGTGATTATCCAAGCGTGCCAGTCAAACGTGCCAGTCAATGCGTACTAGTCAAATAAAGGGCACGCAACAATTCAAGTAACCAAGTGAAAACAGTGTAAGCAGTGTAATATCAAGACTAACGAATACAACGGGGAACTACGCTATAAGTACTACGGGACCAGGTCTCGGGGTTCCGGGGTGTCTGGAATGGGTTCCAGGAGTCATTGAGTAGCGGGCAGGGACTGTATACCGGGATTGTGCGTGTGGGGCACGCGATCAATTGGCGTGGAGGGAGCCGTGATGCATGATGCGCGTGATCTGATCGTTGATCAGAGCTGGTGGCGGCTGATGGCAGTCCTTGATGCACATGATGGTGGTGTCGGTAGTTGTGATGGCGGGGCATGTCCTGTGGGGTCGGAGGGAGGGTTCCGGATGGTGTTCCGGGGGTGTCCCAGGGCGGGTCCAGAGGGAAGGGGTTGTGACATCACCCCCCCTCAGCACCGAGACCCTCTGAGGCGTGCGTAGCCGGTGGTCTGGACCGGGGTCCAATTGTGGGATCTGGCACCTGACCTGCCACGTATCGAAAAAAATTTCTGCCACCAAACTCACCCATGTCGCGCACACCTACCCATTTCCCAACACCTCCCGCTACGAACAAAGTCGCGCCCCTGATCGCGTGGGAGGCCCGGGACGCGAGATATCGGTGCCAGCTCGACCAGGAACACGTGGCAGCGCTAGTGCAACGTGAGTGTGTTTGTGATGTTCCGCTTACCATGGCTGATTTTCCCCTTCAGAACAACGATCTTCCCCCGCTCCGGAGGTGGGTCCCAGCCGTCTTCCGGAGCCTGCCTCTGGTGGCCCCCTGGAGTCATCCCCTGGTCGTCCCACGCCTACTTTCACGTGGATGACTGTCTGCCCCCTGCGCCCACCACCTCCTCCTCATCCTAGGCTGACCACCCCCCATTTTTGCCGTTTCCAAAGTCCCGGAGGACCGGTGATAGGCTTCTACTTGGACTGAGCGCATCAAGGGACATTATAGGCCAACCAACACTTGACACACTAGAGACTCTAGCGACCAGCATTGGATACAGAGCAGCCCTAGCACGGGCGCTCTATGGCAAGACTTATCCATTCATCTCAATCACCAGTATCAGCCCCTCAGCGCCCTCCACCCAGTTACTTTGAAGACCAAGAAGACTCAGAACTCTTAGCGCTAGCATAACGGCGGGAGGTGACTCTGACCAAACCCTGATCAGTACTGAAAGGAGTTAGCAATTGGCGCTGTCAATCACCGAGGCATCTCAATCAGAAGTCTAAAAGGATCAATGACGACGAGACAGGATACACGCAGACCCAACATTCAAATCTATCAAAGAATGGTACAATGTTTAGTGCCGGAATTAGCGCTCACGGCGTCTGTCGAGGATTCCCTGACCATACCCCGGGATGGCATAGCCAATTAAATTACATCAAAAAGTGAGCAAACTCGTACCACTTCTAAGTAGTTTTTGAGTCGCCGTTGGTCGCTGTCACCCATGTGCTGCAGGTCGCCGTTGACAGGTGGCCGTTAGCTACAGTCACGAAGAGAGGCGCTAATTGGTAGCGCCGTCAATGGACTTATTTTGGAAATAATGTAGTGCATAGTATAAAAACTAGCTACTTGCCATGTATATAACAACGAATCGTAACCTCTTGAGCACCCAGTTACACTTAGCGTTCAAATCGCGCTAGCATTGCCTGACTTTGTCACCAAGTTTGGCGCTAGCTTCGTCTATCTTGTCTTCGTCGTTTACGGTGCCACCTACAGGCACGCTACGCTGCGCTATTCGTTTATTTCTCTATAACTTCTCCTAAACTACGACGCTTACCACTTGCTAGGTAGCACCCGAGGCGCTATCGTCTAGCGCATCACCCCATCACCTCTGCTCGAGCACACCGGGACCCTGCCGGGACTCCTCACAAACCCATATGCCAGGTGCTGGAGATGGCGTTGTACTGCGTATACGTCCAGCGCACCCAACCACAGTTGGCGTCATCACCAGCGCGTGGCGTGGGCAGGCGTTTTGCAAGAACAGTTTGGGGAGGCCCTGGAGAGGCCTCAGAGTTTGCCCACCCATGCTTGGTGTGTGAGCAACGGGCCGGTAAGCGAGTTCGTACCTCTGGTTTCACCGCTGACCTCAGCACAGTGTCTGCACTGCGCGCGCCGGGGGGTTATCTGCTTGTTCGAGGTCCCGGGCCCCTCGTCCTGCCGGGACACGTCTGTGTGCAAGGCATGCTGCCTCAATCATGAACGGTGTTCTGTGTCGGCGTTGTGGAGGGCGCGTTGCGTCTCGAGGGAGCAGGGGTGGCCGCTGGGGGGGATTACCCAGAGGATGGGCGTTGAGGAGAGGAATTGGGTGGCGGAGCCAGAGGGGGGGCCACAGGTGGTGCATGCAGGGGGTCCAGGGGGGAAGTTGGGGAGCGAGGATGCCCTTCAGGTGGGGGGCCAGGGCTGGCCCGTGGTCCTCATCGCACGCCGGGTGACCTGGGCCGGAGGGAGCCGGGAGGGGCGCAGGGGGCGCCCTGATAAGAGGAAGCGGCGGGCATCGCCAAGCCCATCTCCCAGGCCTTCTAAGAGGGCACGTCTGCTTTCTGAGACCCCATCCCTGGTTTTTCCGCCGTGTCTGTCCCCGGCGGTGTTCTCCCCCCTGTCCGGGAGGCCTCTGGGTGTCAGCATTGGGGACTTGCAGGAGCGCCTGGGGCGGGCTGAGCAGGAGCGTGAGGAGGGGATCAGAGAGGAGGCCGCCATTTGGAGGAGCCTGGAGAAGGGTCGGGAGGCGGCGCTCTGGGACCTGGAGGAGGCCAGGGCTGCCCGGGGGGAGGCCGAGGCCGAGTTGGAGGCGCTGAGGGCAAGGCTGGGGCAGGGGGCGGAGTTCCTGGAGAATCAGGAGGGGTTGGTAGAGATTCTGCGTCGGGACGTGGTGGTTGCCCATATGGCATCATTGAGTGAGTACCCCCCTCCTCGGACTTGGCCTTCCACTGACACCCCCAGGCTGGGCCCAGGAGCACCGTTTGCTCCTGGACGAGGCGGCCACGGCACTCGCGGCACTGCAGGAGGGGCAGCGCCCGGAGGTGACGACCCCTGGGGTAGAGCGGGGCCTCGGCTTGCTGGGGCGGGTAGTGTTGGCCCACCGGCGGAGGAACGTATCTGCTCTGGGCTCCTGGTTTGAGAGGGTTTTGGACGAGGAGGAGCCTCTGCTGTCCTGGGAACAGCTGGCGGAGGAGACTTTGCGGGAGCATGGTCCGGGCGGGAGGGGAGAGGGGTTCCGGGGATGGCCTGGAGAGGGGGAGGGGAGCAAGGAGGTTCTGGGGCCCCAGCATTAGGGGGTTCCCTGTTTTCGTTGTATTGTTTCTTGCCTTTGTACCTATGCTGTAGAGTTTTGTAGTTATAGAAAATGTACATACTTGGTCTCTCGGGATCAAAGGGTGGTGTAAGGGGACAAAAGAAAACTGGAAAGAGTACCTTGCCCAGACTCTGGGACACTACTATGAAAAGGTACTAAAAAAAGAGTAAGATCTAGAAAGGGAAAGCAGAAAGTATACATGGGAGTTGAATCCCTACTGAGCCCAGAGGCGAGGGTTACGCCCACTACTGCCGTCTGTGAATCCTGCGCCCGGGGAGGTCGTTTCCCAGGTGCCGTTGTTGGAAGTCCCGGAGTTTGTCGAGGGCACCTTCGAGATTTCGGCGCGGTTCCCAAGTGTCATCTTCCGGGCCATATCCCTTCCATCGTATGAGGAAGTGGGGTTGTCCACGAATATTCCGGGAGTCGAGGATGTCTTCAACCTCGTAGTGGTACTCGTCCTCGACCTCGACCAGGGGAGGGGGCTTGGGGCGTCGTTCGGGAAAGGGATCCAGGGGGTGTCGTTCCAAGAGGCGGACGTGGAATACCGGGTGCAGACCTTTTAGTCCCGGGGGAAGCTCGATCTTATAGGCATGAGATGAGACCTTCTTCAAAATTTTGAACAGGCCGAGGTGCTTGTGATCGAGTTTTGGGGAGGGCCGGCAGGTGCAGAGGTGGCGTCGATCTAACCATACCTTTGTCCTGGGGGTCCAGTCGGGAGTGTCTTCCCGTTTCCGGTCGGCTGTTTCGCATAGGCCTGGTTCACGGTGTTGATCTCTTCTCAGAGAAACTTGTGAAGAGACTGGAGATCCTGGGTGACCTCGTGGGCGGCGTGCGATGGGATGTCCCGGAGCGAGAGTGTCAGTCAAGGGTGGTATCCCTTGTTGGCAAAGAAAGGTGATACTCTGGTGGCGGAGTGCAGCGTGTTGTTGTAGGTGAACTCGGCCAGGGGGAGCTCGGTGCGCCAGTCGTCCTGCAAGTAGTTGACGTACAGTCGGAGGTACTGCTTGAGAGACTAGTTGACCCTTTCGGTTTGACCATCGGTTTCGGGGTGATAGGCAGTGGAAAGGTTAGTCTTTACTTCAAGGGCTTTACACAGGGAAGTCCAGAACTTGGACACAAAGAGTGGGCCACGGTCGGAGACGATGTCGTCCGGGAGTCCATGTTTGGCAAAGACGTGCTCGAGGAACAGCTGGGCAAAGTTCGGGGTGGTGTCCGTGGTGTGGCAGGGTAGAAAGATGCCCTGTTTGGTTAGCCTGCACACAACGACGAGAATGGCATTGAACCCTTCAGATTCTGGGAGTTCGACGATGTGGTCCAGGGATATGGAGGACCAGGGGCGTCATCCGACCAGCAGGGGTTTCAGAAGTCCATAGGGTCGGTGTCGGGAGACCTTGGCCCGGAGGCAGGGTTCGCATGATCGAATGTAATGGGTCACATCCTTCTTCAAACCTGGCCAGAAGTAAGTCTGGGAGATAAGCTGGAGGGTCTTACGTATTCCAGGGTGTTTCTGGAGCTTGTGGTCATGGTGTTGACGGAGGACATCGTAGCGGAGTCGGGTGTGATCCGGGACATAGATGCGGCTGTCTCAGAGGAGGAGTTTTTCATCGGGGGACAAGGAGAAGGCAGGGTCCCAGTCGGTTCCATCGGGGGGGTTGCGGGGGTCATGGTCGGTGAAGTACTTGTCTCGGGGGGCACGGCGGATCTGGCTCAGGGTCCCTTCGTTGTTTAAGATCAGTACGGCATTCAGATGTTCGGGAGGGATCACCACACAATGATTGAACGCATTGCGTTCCGCCTTGAACGACTTCTTGGGATAGATGTCCGGTCGATGGGTGAGGGCATTGGGTTTAGCTCCGAGTCGTCCTGGGCGGTACTGGATTGTGAAGTCGTATTCCGAGAGAACCTCGGACCATTGGGCCTGCCATTGACTAAGTTGCTTGGTCGTGGTGAAGTACTGCAGGTTGTTGTGATCCAAGTAGACCTGGATCTGGTGCCGGGCTCCCTTGAGGTAGGCTCGCCATTGTTTGAAGGCTTTGACAATGGCGAGGAGCTCCTTGTTGTAGATGTCGTAGTTGAGCTTGGCGTCAATCATGGACCGGGTGTAGAAGGCGACTGGCTGGGGCTCCCCGCCGTCAGGTCCCATCTGCGAGAGAATCCTGGCGATGGTGTAGTCGGAGGCGTCACATTCCAGGATAATCGGGAGGGCTGGGTCGTAGTGCCGGAGTACGGGGGCGGCCGTGAAAGCCTCCTTGAGCAGGTTAAAGACACTCTGGCACTTACTGTCCCAGTTCCAGGCGACGTCCTTTTGTGTGAGCTGGTTGAGGGGTTTCGTGATACTGGAGTAGTTATCTATGAACCTCCGGTAGAAGTTAGCGAAACTCAAGAAGAATTGTACTTCCTTGACATTCCGGGGCTGCGGCCAGTTGACGATGGCCTCGACCTTGTGGGGGTCTATGCGGATGCCATTCGGGGATACTATGACGCCGAGATACTCAACCTCTTCCGTGTGGAATGAACACTTCTCGGGCTTGGCGTGGAGGTTGTGCTCTCGGAGGCGTTCGAGGACTTGCCAGACATGTTTCTCATAGTCCTCCTGCAAGTCGGAATAGATGAGGATGTCGTCCAGGTAGACGATCACGAAGACGTTGCTCATGTCGTGGAAGATGTTGTTCATGAAGTATTGGAACGTGGCGGGAGAGTTAGTCATTCTGAAAGGCATCACAAGGTACTCAAACAGACCATACCACATGCGGAACGTGGTTTTCTACTCATGTCCCGGGGCGATGCGGACATTGTTGTAACTGGAGCGGAGGTCGATCTTTGTGTAAACCTTGGCACTGCGGAGTCGATCAACCAGATCGCCAATGAGCGGGAGCGGGTAGCGGTTCTTCTTGGTGATCTTATTGAGTCTCTGGTAGTTGACACAAAGTCAGAGCGAGCCGTCCTTCTTCTTGGCGAATAGAACCGGGGCTCCGGCGGCAGAGGTGGAGGGTCAGATGAATCCCTTACCGAGCATTTTGTCGAAGTAGTCCTTGAGGGCCCGGAGTTCGACCTCCAACATGTTGTACACCTTGCCGAAAGGGGGGGCAGCTCCTTCCTCGAGGTCGATGGTGTGGTCATAGGGGCGGTGAGGGGGAATCTCCTTGGCGTCTCTTTCGGAGAATATGTCAGCGAACTCGTGATACTCTGGGGGAACTACTTCTCGGAGGATTTGCTCCTCGGTTTTCTTTTCCGGGGGAATAGCGTCTCCTCATAGATGTTCTTCCGGGAGAGAAGACGAGGTGTGCAGCTGAAACGTGGGAGTTCCATCCTTCATGAGGCAGGTGAAGGGGGCGGCCCCAATGATCCTAATGTCGAGTGCGTTTGGGTCGATCGGAGTCGCAGATGCATTGGTCGGAGCGGGTGTGACGCGTGTCTGAGACCAGCCGGGGTAGTTCAGCCCTTTGTACTTGTTCCAAGGAATGTTTGGGGGTTGATCAGGGGCCTTGCGGTCTCAGACGGGCGTGGGGGGCACGGTAGTTGTCCTGGAGGTGTCGGGCGTTGGATCATTTCCTAGGGCCTGGAGGTGCATGGCAGTCGAGGGGTGGTCTTTGGGTCCTGGGAAGGTCATGGTGAGCGTCCTCCAATCAATGTCGGGGTTCGTGTCGCGCAGCCAGGGTAGTCCCAGCACCATCGGGGTCGATTTGTGAAGTCGCGTGACCAGGAAGTCGGAGGTGAACTGTCGCGCAGCCAGGGTAGTCCCAGCACCATCGGGGTCGATTTGTGAAGTCGCGTGACCAGGAAGTCGGAGGTGAACTGGTAGTTGTTGTCCAGGGTCACGCGTCCCAAATGAGACCTCTGGATGGGGCCGGAGGAGGAGGGGGTGCCGTCAAGGCGTTGCAGGTGGAGGGGCTGGTCAAGGAAGTCGTGGGGGAGGTCAAGGGCGTCGCTGATGAAAACTCCGGTCGCTCTGCTGTCAATGAGGGCCGATATTGGTCCCGGGGCGCCATCCAGCCTGGCATTGATGACAAAGGATCAGGACGAGCGGGACTGGAGTCCGGGGGGTGGTGGGGGGCCGTCCTTTGGGGTAGGATTTGGAGTGTGGGGGATGTTGAAGGAGAGTTGCTGGTCGTCGGGCGTCGGGTCCTGGGTCAGGCGAAGGGTAAGATGTCGCCAATCGATGCGGGGGTTGGTGTCTTGGAGCCACGGGAGTCCTAGGACCAGGAGTGTGGAAGGGTGGAGTTTGGTTACCAATCGATGCGGGGGTTGGTGTCTTGGAGCCACGGGAGTCCTAGGACCAGGAGTGTGGAAGGGTGGAGTTTGGTTATCAACATCCGGAGGGTGTGAGTCTGTCCGTTGGCGAAGGTAACGGGCATATGCATGAAGTGAGTGATGTCCCCTGCCGTAGAGGCGTCTCCGTCGAAGAGGCAGAGCCATACCGGGACCAGGAGTCGCTGAGCGGGTTCCAGGATGAAGGTAGACCATGCTTCGTCGATGAAGTTGTCAGTGGCGCCACTGTCGACGAGGGTGTCGAGGGGGGTTCTGGAGGGGGTGAGGTGGGTTTTGAGGAGAAGAGAGTGTGAGGAGTAGGAGGATAGGTAAGCCGTGAGGGTGTCCTGTATGAGTGTCGTGGAGCGAAGATGTGAGACCGGGGTGGAGAAGACGTCGGGGTTGATTCCGCAATTTAGGGCGTCTTCTGGGTCTAAATTGCCGGGTCGTTTTCCGAATACTCGTAAGTGGCGTCCTCCTCTTTGAAAGTCCAGGTGGCACGTCCCATGACCTGTTGTTGGGGGCACTCAGAGATGAAGTGGTCTTTCTCACCGCAGAGTATGCAGACACCCTCCCTTCTCTGTCGTTCCTGCACATCCGTCGGGACCTCAACCCAGGGTTGCCTCTTTTTTGAGAGCTGGTTGGCCTGGAGGGCCTCTTCATCCCGTTCATTGGTGAAGTCAGGATCTTCAGAGTCTTCCAGGGGTTCCTCGGGGTTTGGCGTGTTGCCCGGGCCATTGGCGGCCACGGCGGCGTTGAGTTGGGCCTGGGGGCAGGCGCCGCTGCCGGGGTCAGTATTGGGCAGACCGCGACTCACCGGGGGTCGGCCGCCAAGGAATGCGGGAGGACCAGGGTTTCGGATTTGGGGGTTGGGGGTTTCGCCGGAGGGCCATGGTGGTCCTCCCCTAGAGTTCCAGAGGGGTCGGGAGTTCGAGTACTCGCTGCGGTCTTCCCAGTAGCATTGGTCAATCTGCATGACGAGGGCCTTGTATCCGTCGTAGGAGGGTTATTTTGGGGCGAGTCGGAGGACGTCCTTGATGCGTTGTGGCAGGGCGCGGTGGAGGGCGCTGTAGTTCCAACCTGTCTTGTAAGCTTCCTTCTCAAAATGTACGATGAAGGTGGTGAAACGCTCTTCAGGGCGCATCCGGAGGTTGAAAAGGTTGTCCTTGGCTTTGGCCATGGTGTCGTAGATTCTGAATTTCCTGGAGAACTCGTCGACAAAGACTTGCTAGCAAGAGAGTGCTGGGTTGTTGGGGTCGAACTGGATAAGGGCCGTGTAGTGGTCAAAGGCGATCCCCTGGAGGTACGATGTGGCAAAGGCCACCTGGGAGCTGTCAACCTGAAATGTGAGCGGCTTCGCCTAAAACGTGTTAAGACATTGGGTGAGGAATGTACGCCATTTTCAGGGGTCCCAGCCCGTGAACGCATCGGGTTTCTGAATGTCCAGACGTCCTTCGTGGGCGAGGGCGTCACAAGCGTCGTCTGGTCCGGCAGTGTTGCGGGGGGGGCCGGCATTGTAGTAGTAGTAGTAATGATTACCCCCCCCTCTCCTTGTGGGAGAAAAGCACCGAGGGCGGGACCCCACCCGCCTGGAGGGCCTCCTCCGGGTGGCTCACCTGGGGGTCCGTTGTCCCAGGGGGGTTTGTTCCTGCCAGAAGGAGGCCCAGGTCTCCACGCAGGGGGTGGCGGAGGTAGGGGACCTGGGGGTCGTCCTCGAGGTTCGGCTGGGGGTGGCGGAGGCGGTCGGGGAGGGTTTGGCGGTGTTGGGTCAGGCAGAGGGGGGCCGGGTGCTGGGTTGGGTGCTGGGTTGCGCAGGGGCATTCAGCCTGGGAGGGTCGTGCTTGCATCAGGGGTCGCGGAGGGTTCCGTAGATCGAAGTGGGGTGGTGGGTCATGACGGAAACTGGGTTCCGGAGGGACTGGGGCGGACGTGGGGGGCGGTGCCGGGGCGGGCACGGGCGCAGGACGTTGTTTGTTATTGCCGCGCGTGAGCTCGTCAATGTAGCACAGCGTGTCGTCCGTGCTGAGGGTGTCCGCCCAGGCTCTACCGGGGTTCGCTGGGGGCGGAGGTCAGGCGTTGTCCATTCACGGGAGCGGTTCCAGGGGTCTTGGGGGTTGTCCCCAGGTCTCGAAGGTACTAGAAACGGAGTTAGCCCTGCGGCGAGTTGACAAGCCTACCATGTGGGCAGCGGGTTGATCGAAGAGGCCTCCAGTCAGGTTGAGAGACCGCAATATGGCTGAGGCGTTTTATCGCTCTTTCCGTTGTTGTTGTTCTGGAGTGGGGGCCGCAGGGCTGTCGGGGCTGCCAGGGCCGGCTCTAGGGATTCCCGTCAAACATGAATCAAGCGACCTGAGTCCACGGGATCGTTGAGGGGTCGAGGGGAGGGGGACACGTGGACTTCGTCGAGCAGCTGCTGCAATTCTTCTTGGAGGATTGTATTGCACCTATACTTTACCATAGTTTGCTCTGGGAGTTCTCCGTGCGTGAGGCAATCCCCAAATTCGACCAAGCAATGAGCCCATTCCTCCGGAGTGCCTTCGAAGTCGTCGTGCCCGAATTCCGTGAGCAGTGCCCTTGCCCGTTGCGCAAAGTCCTCCGGCGAGATCCTGAGTGAGCGAAGTACTTCGTCCTGTTGCCGTTCATACTCCTCGAGGCGTCATCGTCCCATTGGCAAGGGAGAGGTTTGAGCAGGTGGAGCGGCGGCTGAGTAGTGATGAGGGGGGTAGTCGGGGTAGGGGGGTCCTCAGGGTTGGGGAACGGGGCGCTGGTAGCCATAGTAGGGGGTGGGTGCAAAGGGGCCCTCGCTGGGGGGGACCGGGCGAGGTCCACTGGGTACTGGTGGGGTCTCTGGCAGGCCCCCGGGGATGCTCCGGTACGAGGGGACCTCCACAGGTCATGCCATGGCTAAGTTGGGTGGAGGGGCCCAGCTGGCTGAGGGCCCCAGATCATAGAGAGATGGGTTGGTGGCCCAGTGGCGGTGGAGATACGGAGGTTCGTACGGGAGGGGTGGATAGACAGGGTGGGGGGTCTGTGCAGAGTAATGATCGGGTACCGGGCGCCCATAGGGGTTGGTCTGGTAGCCCATGGGATAGTAGGTGTGAGTATACGTAGCCATCAAGAACGGTGTAAGGAGGGAGTCTTGATATTATATCAGGTTCCACTGAGTTGGGGGCTCTCCGGGAAAGCAATCGCCCTTACAATGCAGACTTGACCCACGGATACTCGGGTATCTGGAACTCCAGAGCTAGGACTCCGGGATTCAAGATGTGGACAGGGGTAATCCCAGGAGAGGGGACTTGGTCTGGGGGTTTGGGTGGTGAGTAGCTGGGGAATTCGGGTGGGGGTCGAGTCATGAACCGGAGGTTCTAAGACGAGACCAAGTTAGTAATTTAAAGTCGTGAAGTGCGTACCAGTCTTAGAGCACGCAATTATCCAAGCGTGCCAGTCAAACGTGCCAGTCAATGTGTACCAGTCAAATAAAGGGCACGCAACAATTCAAGTAACCAAGTGAAAACAGTATAAGCAGTGTAATATCAAGACTAACAAATACAACGGGGAACTACGCTATAAGTACTACGGGACCAGGTCTCGGGGTTCCAGGAGTCATTGAGTAGCGGGCAGGGACTGTATACCGGGATCACGCATGTGGGGCACGCGATCAATTGGTGCGGAGGGAGCTGTGATGCATGATGCGCATGATCCGATCATTGATCGGAGCTGGTGGCGGCTGATGGCGGTCCTTGATGCGCATGATGGCAGTGTTGGTAGTTGTGATGGCGGGGTGTGTCCTGTGGGGTCAGAGGGAGGGTCCCAGATGGTGTTCTGGGGGTGTCCCGGGGCGGGTCCGGAGGGAAGGGGTCGTGACAAAGACCTAGCCATGCCATTTGACTTGGATCAGCTAGCGCAGTACACGCTGATCTTTGGTCATCTTGGGCTAGAGAACACTTATCAGGGCATTGCGGTGGACCATGCCTACCATATGCACTGGCAAACCCTCTTCAGGTTCGCATTATGTCGAGCTCTCTGTGCTAATAGCGCAGCCAAACCCATATTGTTTGGTGCATGACCCTTGTCATGGCCTGGCCAGGGCTGTACTGTGAGGTGATTGCCTTATATGATGTCATGTTTCCCAAGCAACTGTTTGAGCCCCAATGTGGGCCAAAGCTCGAGATTCATCAAGTGCATGTGCCCGACAAGCAGGCATGGAACTTCTCCAATGACAACGTGTTACACATCCTCCTACACAACCAGATTCCGCTGGACTGGGTGGACCATGCCTACACTTATGGTGTGGTCTTCCTGGAACAGCAGTTTCACTCCCCAATGATGTCTATGGACATCTTTAAGCAGATTGACAATGAGCGCATGGAGTGTGAAACAATGTCAAGTATAAGGTTAGCCTTATGGTCACACCAACAGAACCAGATCGATATTCGATTCTAGTACTACGAGTATGACAGTAAAATTGGCTGCCTTATGTAAGGCAGCCAGCATGTATGTAGAGTAATAATAATTAACTAATATAAGTGTATATTAATTAATTAACTAAGTATAATCTGTTACATGCCCCCCTTTGAGACTGGTAGCCAGTCTCGATGTAAGGAGGGACACGTTTTTGTCCGGGTCACTAATTAAGTCAATGTGGAGGAGCTCTGGTCCTCCACGGCTCAAAAATGTCCAAGTCATCTGTCAAAAAATACAACGCCGACGTTAACCGACAGTATGAATTGAAAAGGAGATGAGCCGCCTACGAAATTTACGCAGACGGCGGACGCGACAACTCGCAAGCCGTATCAATCCTCATCTCAGTGTCGACGTTAACCGAGGAGGATGAGGCGACGGGACCCGACGATGTTGAGGCTGTAGGAGCCTGAACTGACGTGGAGGGGTGTGACGGAGAGGGGAGATAGGGCCCGTGTCGAGAGCGGCGTTGCCATAAGTCTCGACAGTTGGGGTTCATCCCCACCGGATAATATAGTCCACTTTCAAGGTACTCATGACCTTAATCGGATTCGCGGGCAAGCAGTGCGTGGAGACGAATCATATCATTGTCCGTGGGCAATCGCCAATCGTCCCACCGTGTGATGGCTGCAGGCTCTCCATAGAGGTCTAGTCGACGATGACGTTCATCGTTGACCTCACGGAACTGGTCAATGGAGGCTGTGGCCGCAAGGAACTGGTTTTCGAGGTAGACCACGCCGAAGGTATAGGCGTGGTCCACCCACTTGATAGGTACGCGGTTGGCTATTATAGCCCGTAGCACGTCAGCATCGGTGATGTTGATGGCATTAGCCACGTCGAAGTACGGGGGTCGGAACTGGACATCAGTCCAGCTCATGGGTACGAATGGGTTGCTGGGGTTGGCGGCGTCGTAATCTGCGACCGCCTCACGATACAGCCCAGGACGCGCGAGAATCAAGGCTAACAGCCTTGCAAAGCGTCCCCGAGCTCTTCCCGAAGGGGACAGTCCACGCGTCAGGGCATGGCCCAGCAGAGTACGCCAGTGAATGCGGTAAGCCCGATCCACTGCAATGCCGTATACCGAATTCATCATCCCTGGTCGACAGAAGTAGAGAACGTTCTGCGCCAGCTTGTCCAGATCGAAGGTGAAACGTACACCTTCGGAATCAAACCCAGAAAGCGTAAAAAACGGTCTTCCGGCTCGGTCCTTCCATCGCAGGTACCCGTCTGGGGTCGGCATGACCGCGATGTTCATGTGGTGGGATGATAGATCCAGAGGGGGCGAAATGTGCTCGTACTCTGGTGAACACACCAGAGTCATCGTCCTATCCCTCACCGATGTATAGTAGTTAATACTGATGCGCTGAAACTCGCGCAACAGATAATAGGCCTCAGTGCGCAAAGACACTGACGTAAACTTGTTCTGCGAAAGCTCATAAAGCTTTCGCAACTGCTGGGGATTCATCGGGAATCCCCTCGGTACCACTCGATTCAACTCCTTCGAGGTATGGTAATACCTCTCTCCCTTTTCCTCCTCGTGCGCCTTCGCGGCCAAGGCTTCGTCGCTCACAAATACTGTATTGGTGAGCCGGGAGTAATAGAAATGGCGGTCGAGTGCCCCGCCGTAGAACCAGTTGGACCGCTCCACCAGCGTCCCGCTGACAAACACCCCGAGGCCATCAGGAATACGGCCTGTGGCCTGCTCCTCCCGGTCTTTATCGACCTTTGCCTGCCGGGCGGCCTCGTGCTTTCTCCGAGCCTCCTTCTTGCGTTTCTTGTCTAAACGCACTCGGCGTTTAGCGGGGGTTTCTCCTTCCGAGGGGGTCTCATCTGATGACTCCCCATAATCACTCCTGTCGCTCGGTTCATTCAGACCGAGCGCAGCCAACGTTAAGAGTCGCCCTTCGACCTCGGCGTCCGTCCTCGTGTCCTTTATGGGAACTGCGGACGCATACGCCCTCAGTGGTGCCTCGAACTGCACCACTGCTCCAAACCACATCACAACTCTGTCTGCTCCTTGTGGAACATCTGCTCCAAACTCCACTTCCGACAGGACTACCTCATCCTGCCGCTTCGCCTCTGACTGCTGGGAGGGCGCATGTGTTGACGAGGACAGTCCTCGTAAACTGTTGTCAACCTCCACAAGCTCGTCATGTAACTCGGCCGGGCTCGGAGTGAGCTCTCCCAATTCCCGCACCTCAACTTCCGTTCCTGCATCTTGTGCTCTGAGGCGTTTTGCCTCAGGTTGCTCCAACGACGACAACGGACGCTTCTTCATAGCGTTCGTAAATGTCTTAATAGTATTGTCGTTACGCTGCTGCAGCATAACGATCTCATTGAGCAGGCCCGTAATCACCACCTGAGCCACCGGATCCGCCAAAAATGCGGACTCCGGTGGTACTCGCTGGCCGGCAGATATGAGGCGTCTCCAGACTGCCTCTGCCTGAGGGTCCAACACCTCCGACGGCGTTCCGATCTCTTTTCCTTTTCCTTTCTCCGCGTATGAGAAGCGCCGCGGAGATGGTGCACGACGGGGTGACGGAGAGGCCCGTCGAGGCGGTGTTTGAGGTCGGGGTTGACCTCGATTTTGCGTCCTTGCTGCCGGCTCATCCCGTCTGCGCCCAACCATTTCCCGAGGCCCGCCTCCTCGTGCCCCGGTACTCCTCGGAGGCGATCGCCTCCGGTCTCTTCTATACGTCTCTTGCGGGGGCGGCGTCCTTTCTCGCTGTCGTCGAGGTTGCACCACCTCGCCCTTTACTTGCTGTTGACGCCCCGCGTCATCGTCCACGTCCATGGGTGCTACCTGTGGCGCAGTTAGTGCTTTCTCATCCGAAAGGAGTGTACTTGCACTCTGGGTCTGCGTCTGCTGCATCGGCATTGGCATTCCCCACATAACCTGTCCTCCCATCTGCTGTCCAGGACCAGCTGGTCCTGGGAAATACGGCATCTGGAAGAACGGCGGGTAAAACTGCGGAGGTTGTCCAAATTGGGCTGGGTTCTGCCCAAACTGGGACACCACTGGATACGACGCCACAGTCGGCGTCGTTACAGGCTGCTGAATGTTTTGCTGGGGGCGATCCCCCCCTCCTCCAGAACCCTGTGGGTTCTGAGGCTGCTGCTCACTGGCCGTACGCTGGTAAGGGTACGACATGGTATCACAAAAAACATCGACGTGTCAGTGGAAAAAAACACATTAAATTCCCCATCATCAGGTTACATAACCTGATCCGACCCTCTCCTCCGCATCATGATCCGCGTTATCTCATCAGATAGATCAACTTCCATCTTATCTATCTGGACAACTTGTGATCCGATCAGGATCAGATACTCGGTCGATCCAAGATCTGACTGATCCGGCCTTCATCTTATCACTGCCATCAATCTAAGCACGTGAGCGCTTAGCAAGCTGATTTGGGCGCTTCACGCCCTGCAGTTCTAAGTACCGATCCAATGCTGCCAACTTGGCACATGTGTGGTACGACTCCCATGTCGTATCACCTGCACTCCACCGCACCTCGAATTCGAGGTGCGTTCCTTCCTGCCACCGATGGCCCAGGATGTCCTCGACGAACCATTCTTGTTCGTCACTGGCACCGAAATCATATGGCTCGGGAGTCACCCGATTAGGGAACATAGCATCATTGTTTGCGTTATACCGCCTAAGTAACGATACGTGGAACTTAGGCACAATCCGACGTGCTTGCAGAGCTGCAGGCAGCTCCAGGACATAGTTCGACGTGCTTGGTTCCGCGACCAAGACTCTGTATGGTCCAATGAACTTTGGACACAGCTTTCTCGCTCTTCCTTTCGGAAGATTCAAGTTCTCCGTCGACAGGTACACTAACGTCCCGGGCGTTAGTTCTGGTTCCTCACTTCGCCTATCATTTGCATGTCGTGCCTGTACAACACGCGCAGCAATGATCGCATCGTGTGCATTGGCTAGATTTGCCAATGCTTGCTGTGCAAAGTCCTTTACCCCTTTGTGAACGGCTCCGTCTGCCTTTAGTTCGCGCAGCATGGAGGGCATGTACCCTCCATTGAGCTCGAACGGTGCATATTTCGTGGTCTCAGACACGCTCGCGTTGATCGCGAACTTAGTTAGCGGTATTCTATCCACCCAGTCGCGTTGGTCCGGTCGGACCACCGTACGAAAGATCTGGGCAATACTTCTATTTGCTCGCTCTGTCTGTCCATCCGTCTGCGGATGAAACGAAGTAGACATGAGTAGTTTAGCTCCCAGGAGCTTGTGAAGTTCTCGCCACCAGTGAGATGTAAACTTGGTGTCTTGATCGCTCACGATCGAACTTGGAAGGCCATGTAGCCTTACAATCTCCTTCAGGTAGATCCAGGATAACGCGGACGCCGTAATGGTTGTGTGCACTGGTATCAAATGTACCATACTCGTCATTCGGCAAATGACCACCCAAAGGTAGTTATACCCTTTGGACTCGGGGAATGGACCAACAAAGTCCATTCCAATGGAGTCCCATGGCTTCGTCGGGATGGGCAGGGAATGCAACTTCCCTGCTGGCTTCCTATTGCTGGTCTTCGACCGCTGGCAGGCCTCGCAGGTCTGGCAGAACTGCATCACTTCTTTCTGCATCTGAGGCCACCAGTACCACTGCCTCAGGTATTCTAGTGTTTTGTTGGTTCCAAAGTGACCAACAACCTCATGAGCTTGAGTGACAACCTTAGTGAGCAGTGCTCGGTCGCGTGGTAAGCACACCACGTCGTGTCCTCGAACATTCGTTATCTGGACTAGTCCGTTCTCATCCACGCTGAAGCGTGGATGGGTGTCTGCGTTCTGCCGGATTTCCGTGTAGAACGCATCGCGTCTATAGCCCCTCATCACCTTCTGGAGGTACTCATTGGTTTGAGGGACAGGAGGGTTACGATACTCTCCTCATCGCGTCTATAGCCCCTCATCACCTTCTGGAGGTACTCATTGGTTTGAGGGACAGGAGGGTTACGATACTCTCCTGTAGGCGATAACGCGTCAGCGAGCGTCATGTCGTGGCTATCCGGTCCACGACTGCTTCCAGTCTCACTTTGGTGTGGCCTTGTCGCCTCCTTTTGCTGGGCCTGCTCCAGTTGCTCAGCCTCTATGTCGCGGCCCTCTTGCCGCTCTTGCAGTCGTCGACTGCGTCGCAGTTCGGTAGCTTGCATAGCCCGAAGCTCGACCACATGCTCCTTCACCTCTCTGTAGCGATGATACGGAAGATCATCGCCATGAGGATCAATACGAATGTCCGCATCGACATACTCATGCGTATCATGGTGTTCGCCTGCTCTATCGCTCTCGAAGTACCTCGAGAGACAGTCCGCCACCTTGTTCAGTTTGCCTTTGACATATGTGATGTCAAAGTTGTAGCGAGACATATAGTCAATCCACCGGCGTTGCCGGGGGGACAACATTGCTTGAGTCTTGAAGAACTCAAGTGCTTTATGGTCCGTAATGATGTGGATCTTACATCCCATCAATTTATCTTCCCACTTAAGTAGCGCCTCAAGTATCGCCAGCGTTTCAAGCTCATGGACCGCATAATTCTGTTGGGCCGAGGTGAACTTCCTCGACATGAACCCTGCAGGCCGACAATTTTGCCATGAGCTTCCCTGGCCGTACATTGCACCTACTCTGGTCTTTGAGGCATCACAGATGAGCCAAATCGGCTCATCACGTCGGGGATCTATGGGACGAATGACTGGTGTCTTTGAGCAGATCCTCTTGATCATCTCAAAACATCGTTGATGTATAGGTCTCCATATAAATGGAGCACCATTCTGAGTAATAGACATCAACGGTCCAGTATATGCTGTTATATCAGGCAGACAATTGCCGATATAGTTCACTAGTCCCACGAATCTTTGCACATCATTATAGTTACGAGGCACACGCCATTCGCGTATGCGATCGATTTTGTCCTGGTCAGGGTGAATACCCTGACTATCAATCTTGTGTCCGAGGCAATCCACTGTCTCGGCATATAGTTCGCATTTCTTCCACTTGAGGTATAGCAAGTTAGACCTCAGTCGCTCGAAAATGACACAAAGATGCTCTTCGTATTCTTCGATTGAATTGGAGTATATGAATATGTCGTCCAAATAGATATGGACAAACCTCCCAATAACATCCCGGAAGATGGAGGTCATCAACCTCTGAAATGTCGCAGGAGCATTGCAATCTCCTATCTGCATAATGTTGCTCACATATGTTCCCGTGATTGACGAGAACACTGTCTTTGGGATATCAGACAAGCGAATTCTCACTTGCTCATACGCATCCGTCAGGTCAATTTTCAACCTGAACTTTGCTCTCGCCACATCTTCTCGAATCACTTCCTGATCCGGAAGTGGCGTCACGTCCTTCACGGTGTTGTCATTGCGTTGGCGTGCATCCAACGCCGTCCTTAATGTACCATCTTTCTTCGGAATGCACAATAGCGGAGCAGCTTGGGAGGCTGGTTGAGCCTCCCACCAGTGGGCTCTCAGGTACCGATTGGTCTTGTCTCGGAGCTGCTGCTGCAGCGCCATTGGACATCGAGGCAAATGATATTTATACACCTTATTCTCATCAATAAGGTTGATTTCATGGTTGACCTCTCGCCAAGGAGGTAACTCCTCCTTGGTTCCGTTCAGAATATCCGCAAATTCCTGCTGCCACTGCAATCGTAGGTCCGGAATGTCCTCCTTTGTAAAACCACTGGTTTTACCTTTGCCCTTCCGGTCCACATCCTTGCCTGGGCGCCCGGACAGCTTTGCTTGTACGGCTGGACGGCCATACTTCTCTCTGAGGGCAGTAATCCTCAGCTCGCTGTCATCCGGCATGTGCAGTCGCACAGGTACTTCCCTCTTACTTCTCCGCGACGTCACAGATAGTCCGTCGAAGAACACCTCACTCGGCGACGATATCTCGTTGTCACTAGCCTGACGATACGACTCCTCCTTCGACGTCCATCGTGGTCCATTTCACGCATACATCGACGCCACTAGGTCATTCCACTCAGCAGGCATTCGTGGATCAAATGCCCATTCAAATGTGGGATGAGGTACTGGTCGATCCCAGATTGACCGATTCGTATGTGTGGAGGACGCCTCATCCTCCAACAGTCCTTGATTGTCGTCATCTGTTACCAAGTCCTCAACCTTCACTCGCGACGACGTCGGTTGGCACTCTGTGCTTGCCGCATGCTGAGGCCGCTTGTCCTCAGACTTACTCTGCTTTTCACACTTCATCTCCTTCATCTCGGGGCTCTCCCCCCTCTTCAGAGTACGTTCGTACTCTACAGCTTCGCTTTCCAGCATCAACACCGCCGGACTATCCATGGGCAAGCTCACACGAGCTTGCTCTTCATCCTCTCCATCCTCAACCGTAGGCGCTTTCTTGCCTCCGTCTAGTCAGTGTCGCCTGACTAGCACCTTCTTCTCTGTGGCGTGGTGTTGATGGAGACGTCCATCTCCATCATCTATGGTCACTCGCACTGCAGGGATGGTGGTGCCATCCACCACTATCTCATTCTTCTTGAAGTTCAGCAGAACATTGTGCTTCCTCATATACGGCGTGCCTATAATCATGTCGTAACGATCAAAGTTCGCCACATCAAGGTACTCCCTCGTCCTTGATTTCGCACAGACAATACTCGCCTGCGTACCAAACTGTACCGCAGCTCGGCTGCCCACAGTACCCAATTGAAGGAGTAGTGGCTCCTTCAACTCACTGACAGAAATATCGTGCACTTGGCAAAACTGGGGTGTCACCCCAGTAGTCGTACTACCTGAATCCCACAATGTCCACGCCTTGTGGCCATTCACCTCAACGTACGACGCCAGGCACTCCTTATCCTCGCGCTTCAACACCGGTCTCACCAGCTTCTCTGGAGCCTTGCGAAGGTGTACCTTATACACCTTAACATTGGCTGCTCCAACGGGACGGTCTAATGCGCTGACCGGGTAGTCCGTCAGAGCTCCCATGAACTCTGAGTCTGACTCCCGGGCGTAATAATCGTTGTCGTATACGTCAACCTCCACGTATTCATCATCCGACAACTCCTCTACCACAGAGGCGTTTTCATCCTCTGGTGCATCAGGTATGAGGTTCTCCACCTCATCGTCTTCCATATCAGGTTCATTCCCGGAGTCTATCCCTTCAGCATCCGGGATAGCAGTGTGCGCCGCCCGTACATAGGCACGTGGCTTACCCATAGGCTTTCCACCACCCACTGGGCATGCATTCGCAAAATGCCCAGGCCGACCACATTTGAAGCACTTACTCGCCACGAAAGGGCGAGCTGCTTCATACTTCGGTGGCCCATTCGGTGTCGGCAATTTAGCCTCACCAGCAGCCTGATGCGGTTGAACACCCTCTCAGCGTGGACCTCTCTGAGCATCCTGTGCCGGTGCATCCCTACGGTCCCCCGGCCGGTCGCTCCGGAAGCGTCAGTCTTGCCGAGGTGCTGCTCTTACCACAAACCTCGGGTTCGTATTGCCCACCATCTCCTTTCGACGAGCCCAGAAGGTGCCTACCTTCCGAGGCTCGGCCTTGTTTACCGATCGAACCTTTGAGCTATGTAGCCCAAAGTGTCGCGCTATTTTGTGGGCTTGCTCGTAGCGCAATGCATGCGCTACGAATTCCTCGACGGTATTTACTTCGGGCGATAGTCCGTCATCACAAATGAGGGACTCTCTCATTGCGTCAGGTATCCCCCGCAGGAAGGTATCAATCATTACCCAGTTATCTGGGTAAATAGACATATTCTGTGCGTGGTCTATCAAGGTATCATAGAAACCTTGAACACCTAATCGTTCGGTGTAGGAGGTTGCAATGAACGCCTCCCGAGCATCCTGCATGGTGGATGCACTCACGAACCGGTTATATAATTCAAGGATTACATCCTTGAACGTCCATTGCTGTCGTGCACGATTGTAGTGCAAGACATGATGACGGAACCAGGCTTTGGCTGGTCCGTCCAGGAACTCCGGGAGCACGAACACACGTTCTCGATCCAGACGATCCCCCCCATACTGGCATGCTGCCAGATGGTTGCACACATCCATCGTCCAATTTTCCAAGTCGCTAAACTTGGACTCCCCTCTGTACGGTTGGATGTGTTTTGACTCCGCCTTACGCGGTTTGATACCTTTGGGCAGGCGTAATGCTACGCCTACCGCATTGTCAATTATACTACTGAGGCGCTGGTGCATATTCTCAGTATACACCTTTGTCGCCTCAGTTATTCCAGGCGTTTTATTTCTACCTTCCGCTGGAGGTACCACGGAAAATGCACGTACAGGTCGGTGACCTGTGTAGTGCACTTTCTCTGCACCCTTCCAATGCAGGGGGCTCTCCTGTCCCCCTAGCTCTTCTATCACCTGCTTTCCAGGGCCTCGGCTCGGATCTGCCATGGGCGGGTCCCCTCTCCTGGTGTCAGGCTGTCGTGTCCGTTGGACATATTGCCTTCTCATCTCGTCGATGGGCGTTATCCCATCGAATACAATTCCCTGGTCGTCTATCCAGGAGTGCCCCTGGCGCTTCAGGTCTTGGTTCCGCATGCGCTGATAAGCTACTCTCTCCGCAAACTTATCAGCCAACGGCACTTGATTTGTCAGTGGAACATTCTCCACTGATTCCTGTTTTGTGTGAGGGTGCCTTGGCTCCCCCGCTTCGTGTAGGTTGCTATCTACCACAGGTATGGTAGACACCGATTCAGTTGTTGACAGAGGTCTCCTTTGCTGACCTCTGAATACATTCTGTCTTTGTGCTGCAGCAAACCTGGCAGCGAACTGCTCGTCAGACTCTCCTGCCTGCTGGGGCGCATATATATTGCTCATTGCCTCTTCCAGATGGGGAGACAACTCTGGCTTTGCCACCAGGGGTATATTCGGGATCAAGTTTGCCCCCTCTGGAGTCGAGGCAGCTGATCCTCGATTAGCCTTGCGATACATATATGCTTGGGCTTCCAGCTCAAGAATCTGAACGTACAATGTAATGTATTCAACAGTATTCAACTGAGGTACATTTTCACCTCTAGCCTGTATCAACCGTATGTGCTTCAGTACATACAGTCCTAGTCGAGCACGCGTGGTATCCTTTGTAATGCTAGGGTATCTCTTCCATAGCATAGCACACTGAACCTGAAGGGTGGACTCACTCCGTCCACTCTCTTCGTCGTCAGACGTTTCATCTTCCCAATGTACTGCCGGCGTTCTTTGCTCAGGAATTGTCGTTTCCTGCGGCACTCCGGCTCCCTGCTGACGTTGCGTCATGGGAGTGGATTCAGTTGGAACTCTCCAACTGCCCACCTCTTGCCTCGGCATCTTCCCCAGAAAGTACGACAAAGGTCTGCGACCTTTGATAGGTCCCTGAGCACTACTCCTGCTCTGGGATTGCCGCCCTGACCTCCCAGTCTGCATGGAAGATTCATGATCCCTGCCGAACTGCTGTTCCAGGTCTTCCACACTTGCCCCTGGTCTCGCTGCACCGCTTGGCACAGCTGTCGGCCGCACTTCACTCCATTGCGTCCCTCCTGGCATTCCCTGAGGCTGCCGGGAAGGCTCGGCCTCTGTATATTCTGACCCGGGTCAGTCACCGCAGATTGAGGATATGCCAACGACTGGTCGATGGTCTCACCATCGCGTGTCGGTTCAGTAGATTGATTGGTCTCCATCCAATCAAGTGTTGCTACGTCTTGTTTTACCTGGAAGCGTGCGTCAAAGAAGTTGATACACTGTTCGATGCAATCACAGTCTAGGCTATCAGTCTAGACCCGTAGTCTTTGTCCATAGTAACAGAATTGAACCCGAAAGGTTCAAAAAAGTGAAACAATGTCAAGTATAAGGTTAGCCTTACGGTCACACCAACAGAACCAGATCAATATTCGATTCTAGTACTACGAGTATGACAGTAAAATTGGCTGCCTTATGTAAGGCAGCCAGCATGTATGTAGAGTAATAATAATTAACTAATATAAGTGTATATTAATTAATTAACTAAGTATAATCTGTTACAGAGTGCCTCTCTACGTATGGCACCCCTCCCACAATCCAGCAATGGGATGGATGGTGGGAGATGACCAAAGACGACTATTATCATCTTATGTTCAAACACCATGAGGAGAGCAATCTCCTGATCAACCCTGAGGCCAATGGCCTCTACTATCTCATTGGAATGGACCCAAACCAGGTCAATCTCCTAAACTGAATGTCGGTGCACAGTATGCTCACCACCAAGCCTCCTGCAATTAATGTCACACTTACTGAGCCTATGGTGGTAGATTTGCCTGCAGTCAAGAAGTCAACTACTCCACCAAGGACAGAATTGGCACCTCCTCCTCCCATGATTAATGTCGCACTGGAGGAGGAGTCAATGGTGACAGAGACGGGCACGGTCACAGGGGCCTCATCAGACAGGGTCATAGACCCATATTTTTTTTAGGTAACTCTGAGTACACACTCAACATTCCCAGGCTGACATGCACTCCAGTGTAGCGTGTATATATTTTTTTGTTACTCTCAATCTTATCATGTTTTTTTTGCTGCTTGTATTGTATGCACACTAGTGCACTCAGATATTCTGAGCTCAAATGTTATTGAAGACACTATGACCTCCCTCATTCATGGTACTAACCTTTTCCAGCAACATGATATGTGTCTCTGACTGATGCTTGCACTACTGTGCATATTTTGTTTTCACTTCTACCCCTTACCTAAGACTGAGTGTTCAGTCTCATTGGGGGGTATGTAACGGGACATCACACTTGTACTAGCGTCAACAATGCTATAGGTATCCAGTAGAGTATTATATAAGATAACATCTTGTATTCACTCTAGTTCTAGTCAATCCGATACTCCGGTCTGATTCAGCACTGTGTGATACACACAAGATCGTTCTAGCTCGTAACCAACAGTTACACAGGCATGACACCAATTGAGCAGGAAACTAATCTCCAGATGGCCAACACCCAGCAAACCAACCCTCCTGGCCCACAATGATCAGCCAGGATCAGAAGCACCATGCCCCCTCCATTTCCACTGTTGCTGCCAGCACGGTCTACAACAGGGAACTCACTGTCCACATGCACCCCACAGGTGTTTGACAAGGAGGAAAACAACTCCATTGCAGCAGTCACCCACAGTGGAGTCAATGAAGACTCATGGATCCCCAAGACGTCCAGTGAGGCCATGACCAGACCAGATCTGTGGAAAGATGCCATGGACAAGGAGATGAGCCAGATATAAAAGAGGAAGGTGTAGAGGCTAGTCCCAAGATCTACCAGTGCCAGGACAATGAAGAACCATTGAATGATTGCACTGAAATGTGATGGAAACGGGAGCATCATTGGGCAAAAGGCTAGGCTAGTAGCAAAAGGGTACACTCAGATACCGGGAGTGGACTTCTTTGTGATGTATGCGTTGGTGGTACGTCACGAGTCATTGCGCATAAACCTGGCAATTGGTACGGTGCTCGACTACAAGATCTGGCAGATTGACTATGCGAGCGTGTACCTAAATGTGCTGACACATGCACCTATCCTTATAGAGCAGCTGGGGGGCTATGCAAAAAGACCAAGCGAGATCTTTGAGATCGACCTGGCCGGTGGACAACGGGTTAGGGGGAGTGATGATGCAGACAGAAACGTGCTGGCGGATAGATGGGAATGGCAATGCAAATGAATGACTGGGCGACGCCTCCATACCGGTTGATGACATTGGAGAGGTCACTTAAGGATTCCATAACGTTGGGAATGAAGGGTGGATGGAATATAGGTGCCGTCTATGATGTCATATTTGCCCTCGGTATGGGAAGCTTTCTCCAACTCTTACCTAGCTGCCGCAGTTTTGGGGGGAAGATCTGCATTACTGCCCTTGATATGCTGCAACTTATCGACCTTGGCCCCAAAGATATCATGGTACATGGATTGATTTGTGAATGGGGGTTTTGCTCTTGAAAATTATCAGAAGATGAGCTTTTGTTGTGATGGGTTGTTGGACAGAACAAGATTGGTCTTGGTGTATACCAAGGACCGCACTGTATGTTTGTAATATAATCCATACATTTGGGAACATCGAATCCTAAGTTGAACCAAGGTTAGAGAGGATGGCAAAGAAGCGGACTGAAGAAACGGTTTTTACAATTAAAGGTGTCATCCATAACAAAAATCTTCCACCAGTGACGCACAACAAGAATTGAGTGATGTATGCAGGAACTGTTTGTTAACCAACGTTGAACGTCAAGATCTAAATTCCCGAGGATAAATTGTGGCAAAATGGAATAGCTCCGGGAAACTTAAACATCCATCTTACGGAACATGTTTTTACTTCCACTCCGCACCCCTTTTCTCCTCTCTGTCCTTCCCTTTCTCTCACTCTCACTCAAGTTAACCAAACCACGACCTCCACCCTTCTCCATGCCCGCACCGAACAATTCCACTCCTGGCCGTTTTATTTTCACTTTCTTTTGTAGTCCACCGCCTGACACCAGCATGTCGTCTGCATCTTGCGGTCCTGATGAAGGCATCCAACTGATTTCCACGTCACCATCAGCTGTGTAATGAGCATCAGAAGTCAACGATGATCGTTGTTTTTTCTCCCCAGATGACATGCGCCGTTGGCCAAAGGTAGCACTTTGATCGGCAATTTGACCGCTACCAGTATGTGCGCGTATGGGCACAAAATTCACATTGCTGATACGTCTTCGATTGCTATTCCATCGAGGGTCACTGGCCGCCTTATCATATCGTAAATTTTTCCTGTCTGGACGATTCCGGGGATTATACTCATTTAACTCTGAAAGCTCCGTGGTCAGAAAGCAAAGAAATCTTCAGATACAAAAACGCACCTCCAGCATCACTACTGTCTTCACTGTCGCTATCATCATCGCTACCACCCGACCCATCCGAAGATGAGCTCTCGCTTTCTTCTTGTTCTTCCTCAGCAGCATCAGCAGCAGTCTTCGGTCTAACACTGACCCGTTGCTGAGCCGCTGCTGATGGGTTGAGCAGCGCATATTCTCTGCTAGTCTCATCTATAGCATAATCTTTGTCCTCAAACACTGCAGCGAAACGGGGATCATCGAGAACACTTGGGAGTCCCTTCCCTGCGGTGCCGTCAACTTCCATATCCGCCTGTCCACTCCCTTCCCTCTTCTGTCTCTTTCGTTCTTCTCTCTTCTTGGCCCTTTCCTCTTCTCGGAGAATCTTTTCCGCCAGCGCTTTGTTGACCTTGACGCCGGGCTCCTTGGTGCGGATACGGGTTTCAGTCATCTTCTCCATCTTTTCACGGACAATCTTCTCCCGATGCTCGGCATAGGCAAAGGGATTGACAATAAGGCGCGCAGCATCGTAGAGCTTGAGCGATAAGAAGTAACCGTGCATGTAAGGCTTGAGCGTGGGTGTGCCGATAAGATGATCCAAGCCAAGTCTGATAAATTGATTGGTTACGAGTAAAGACATGAAGGATGATGACACCTACGTTTTGAGTTCCGCCCGTTCAACGAACTTGAAATCTTCGTACACGGACCGCTTTGTCGAATCTTCCATCTCTTCTGTAATATTTTCCAAGAAACTTGCCCATCGGGGGGCTGGACCTAGCTGTGGGATGTAATAAGTTGCCATCTGAATTCCCTCGTTCGCAGTCAAAACCAATCCGCTGCCGGGTACATGATGCAGATCATTCAAGTCATTAGCTGGAGTAATCGAGGCAAAATTGATCGATGGCTAATGTTACAGTCAGTGATTAACTGGACCACATAAAAGTGAAACATACAGTGTTTCGGTCCCAAATTTTGATCACTTTCTTATCAGCGCTAATAACCATACCGTCTCCAGCCATCTTGTTTCCGCCGTCAATCCAAACAATGTTCTTCACCGGCAGACCATAACCCTGGTCTTTCAATGCAAATGGTCTCATGGAACGAATGTCATATAACAATGTATGACCGGTGGAAGTTCCTATAGCGTAGGACAGTCCATCGTGTCGAGACGAAATAGCCGTCACTGAGAAACCATCGGAACTAGCCGAAGCAAAATCCGCTTGTATCAACTTATTCTTCTGCAACCGTAATGCACCAACACTGGATCGTGAACGAGGGTCCCAGAATTGCACGGTTCCATTTCCTTCAGTTCCAAACGCCAAAAGCTGGTGAGCGGGGTTGATATCGATTACGTTCACACCAGGTATATCACCATCTTCGCTGGTCAGAACAAGAGGGTTCATGAATCGTCCCTGATCGAGGTTAAGACGATAAATTTCATTTCCGGAAGCGGTTACATAGGCGTCACAAGATGGGAAATGGTATGCGAGTGAACGGCCGAAACGAGGTATTCGCGTGCAATAGTGATGGCCACTCTGCGTATGGAGTTCTATCGTTCGATCATTTTGCAAGTGTATTGATTTCGTCCAATCATCAGAAAGAATCTTAATTTTATTTTGATCAGAGAAACAGCTCGAGTTCGTTAGCTTGAGTTATGAAAACTCACGTACAACGAAGTCGACATTTTCAGCATTGGTGTGCCTTTCGAACTTTTGAGAGAGTTGGTCCAGGTCCCAGACTCGGATTTGAGGTTTGTATGTCCCTGTCGCGATAATATGGTGACCATCACGCGTTGATTTTACGCGGTTGCTAGCTTCGGGAAATTCAAAGCCTTGTATAAGCTCAATTGTGCCTTCAACATGTTCTCGAACCGCGCGTTTTCCTTTACCTTTCGCCACTCGTTTTCGCGTGAGCCAATCAGGTAATGATGAAGACGAGCCAGCGGTAGCACCATTAACCGTATATACTTTTACATCGTTGGCCATAGTGAGGAAGAAAAAGAAAGAAGTACTGCTGATGTAAACAAATCACACGAAAACTGGAGCGTCTCCGTGACTTCGTGACGGAACACGACTGTAACCGCAGCGTAGAGTAACGGTGTGATCACACTAGAGAGTCAGAGTCTTCACACAAGAGAGAACGGTTGTAAGCTCTGCAATTGGGAAGAACTGTCTACGATGTACAGAGATGCGCGCTTATATACCAGTAGTCAATTTAATATATCAGTTAAGTGCCCAGTGGGCAGGTACGAATGAGTTATGAATAAGCAGGGAAGGGTCCAAAAGGAGTGGAATCCGGTCACGGTCGCTACATACGCCCTCCAGGTATCGGGAACGGGGTGAGTGGTGCCTATTGAATGAGTGTACGAATAATCGGCGAACAAGATTAAAAGGTATCATCCCGGGTTTGAACACAAGGGATCGCGGTTGAGAAATAATGCAATGACCAACATCTACTGAAAAACAAACTAAAAAGGCAATTCTTTATGAGCCTTAGTCAGAACTGTCTAATCACATCATTTAGAAATGAGCTATGATTTGTGTCTTCAGCATGATTTTCGTAGCTCATTGGGGGCTTGACCCCCAAACCCCCCAACCTCACTTTGTTCAGTTAAGGCCTTGGTTTTCACAACTTTTTTCTTGAATTTTTTGGATTTTATTAAGCATTTATAAATCTCCAAAAACTAAAAATCAGTGTATGAGTAGCCTTTGAATTTTTCCTGAATTTTTTCGTGATTTTCTTTCAAATTTCTAAGCATTTTATACACACATCTACCAAAAAACAAATGAAAAAGGCAGTAAGTATGTGTCAGCTTTAGTCAGAAACTGTCAAAACTGACTAATTAGATCATTTTCCAGGTGTCATCCCATTCTATATAGATGAGCTACGATTTGTGCCTTCAGCATAAATTTTGTAGCTTGTTGGGGGGCTTTGTCTTCAAACTCCCCTCAACTAAGCCTCCACTCTAACCTCACTTTCAGTTAGGGCTCCAAGTATGTATAAAGAACTCAATGCTTAATCTCAGCCTCAACCTCACTTTGTTTGGTTAAGGCCTTGGCTTTCCACAACTCAGTGCTCAATCCTAGCCTAAACCTCACTTTGTTTGGTTAAGGCCTCAGCTTTCTACAACTCTCAAAGCATTACTGTAAGCTAAATTTAATTTTTCTTGAATTTTTTGGATTTTATTAAACATTTATAAATCTCAAAAGGCCTTAAATTAGTGTATCATTTGCTTTTGAATTTTTTCTGATTTTTCAGTGATTTTATTTGAATTTTTCAAGCATTATCTACCAACATTTATTGAAAACAAACCAAAAAGACAACTATTTGTCATCACATCAAATTTTTACGAAAGTTGTTGCATTCTATAGAAACAAGCTATGATTCATGCCTTTGGCACAAATTTCGTAGCTGTCACGACCCCTCCCCTCCGGGCCCACCCCGGGACACCCCCGGAACACCCTCCGGGACCCTTCTTCTGACCCCACAGGACATGCCCCGCCATCACGACCGCCGACACCACCATTACGCGCATCAAGGACCGCCATCAGCCGTCACCAGCCCTGATCAACGATCGGATCACGCGACTCGTTCCGGCCATCGCGCATCACGCATCACGGCTCCATCCGTGCCAATTGATCGCGCGCCCCACACGCGCGATCCTGGTATGCAGCCCCTGCCGCTACTCAATAACCCCCGGAACCCATCTCAGACATCCTGGAACCCCGAGACCCAGCCCCGTAGTACTTATAGCATAGTTCCCTGTTGTACTCGCCAGTTTTGATATTACATACACTGTTACTTTGCTTTACTTGGATTGTTGCGTGCCCTCTATTTGACTGGTACGCATTGACTGGCACGCTTGACTGGCATGCTTGGATATTCGCGTGCTCTAAGACTGGTACGCACTTCGTGACTGGTACGCATTGACTGGCACGCTTGACTGGCATGCTTGGATATTCGCGTGCTCTAAGACTGGTACGCACTTCGTGACTTTAACTTACTAACTTGGTCTCGTCTTAGAACCTCCGGTTCACGACTCGACCCCCACCCGAACTCCCCAGTTACCACCACCCAAAACCCCCGGACTAAGTCCCCTCTCCCAGGATTTCCCTGTCCATGTCTTGAACCCCGGAGTCCTAGCCCCGGAGTTCCAGACACCCGAGTATCCGTGGGTCAAGTCCGCATTGTAAGGGCGATTGCTTTCCCGGAAAGCCCCCGACTCAGCGGAACCTGACATAATATCAGGACTCCCTCCTTACACCGTTCTTGATGGCTACGTATACTCACACCTACTACCCCACGGGCTACCAGACCGACTCCTACGGGCGCCCAGTACCCGAGCATTACTCCGCGCAGACCTCCCGCCCTGTCTATCTACCCCTTCCGTACGAACCTCCGTACCTCCACTGCCATTGGGCCCCCGACCCATCCCTCTACGATCTGGAGCCCTCAGCCAGCTGGGCCCCTCCGCCCAACTTAGCCATGGCACAACCCGTGGAGGTCCCCTCGTACCGGAGCATCCCCGGGGGCCTGCCGGAGACCCCACCTGTACCCAGTGGACCTCGCCCCCCGTGGAGGTCCCCTCGTACCGGAGCATCCCCGGGGGCCTGCCGGAGACCCCACCTGTACCCAGTGGACCTCGCCCAATTCCCCCCAGCAAGGGCCCCTTTGCACCTACCCCCTACTACGGTTATCAGCGCCCCGTCCCCCAACCCCGAGAACCCCGAGGACCCCCCTACCCCGACTACCCCCCTCGTCATTACCCGGCCGCCGCTCCACCCGCTCGAACCCCTCCCTCGCCAATGGGACGACGACGCCTCGAGGAGTATGAACGGCAACGGGATGAGGTACTCCGCTCCCTCAGGATCTCACCGGAGGACTTTGCGCAACGGACAAGGACGCTGCTCGTGGAATTCGGACACGACGACTTCGCTCCCTCAGGATCTCACCGGAGGACTTTGCGCAACGGACAAGGACGCTGCTCGTGGAATTCGGACACGACGACTTCGAAGGCACTCCGGAGGAATAGGCTCACTGCCTGGTCGAATTCGGGGATCACCTCACGCGAGGAGAACTCCCGGAGCAAACCATGGTAAAGTATAGGCGCAATACGATCCTCCGAAAAGAATTACAGCAACTGCTCAACAAAGTCCACGCGTCCCCCTCCCCTCGGCCCCTCAATGACCCTGCGGACCCAGGTCGCTCGATTCACATTCAATGGAAACCCCTGGAACCGGCCCCAGCAGTCCCGGCAGCCCCCACGGTCCCCACTCCGGAGCAACGACAACGGGAGGAATGGCAGAACGCCTCAGCCATATTACGGTCCCTCAACCCGACTGGAGGCCTTTTCGACCAACCCGCTGCCCGCACAGTAGGCTTGTCAACTCGTCGCAGGGCTAATTCCATTCCTAGTACCTTTGAGACCTGGGGGCAGCCCCAGAGACCCCTGGAACCCCTCCCGCGAATGGACAACGCCCGACCTCTGCCCCCGGCAAACCCCGGTAGAGCCCGGGTGGACACCCCTAGTACGGACGACACGCTATGCTACATCAACGAGCTCACGCGCGACAACAACGAACAACGTCCCGCGCCTGCCCCGGCACCAGCACCGCCCCCCACGTCCGCCCCGGCTCCTCCGGAACCCAACTTCCGTCATGACCCGCCACCCCACTTTGACCTACGAAACCCCCCGCGACCCCCAATGCAAGCATGACCCTCCTGGGCTGAACGACCCCCGCGCCACCCAGCACCCGACCCAGCACCCGGCCCCCCTCCAATCGACCCGACACTACCGAACCCTCCCCGACCGCCTCCGCCACCTCCAGCCGAACCTCGAGGACAACCTCCAGGCCCTCTACCCCCGCTGCCCCCCGCGTGGAGACCCGGGCCTCCTCCTGGCAGGAACGAGCCCCCCTGGAACAATGGGCCTCCCGGGCGTGGACCCCCAGGTGAGCCACCCGGAGGAGGTCCTCCCGGCGGGTGGGGCCCCGCCCTTGGTGCTTTTCCTCCTCAAGGAGGGGGGGGTAATCATTACTACTACTATTACAATGCTGGCCCTCCTCCCCGCAACGCTGGCGGACCGGATGACGCTCACAATGCCCTTGCTCGCGAAGGACAACTGGACATTCAAAAGCCCGACGCTTTTACGGGCCAGGACCCCTGAAAATGGCGTACCTTCCTCACTCAGTGTCTCAATACATTTCAGGCAAAGCCGCTCACGTTTCAGGTTGACAGCTCCCGGGTGGCCTTTGCCGCATCGTACCTCCAGGGGATCGCCTTTGATCACTACATGGCCCTCATCCAGTTCGACCCCAACAACCCGGCACTCGCTCGCTGGCAAGCCTTCGTCGACGAGTTCTCCAGGAAATTTGGGATATACGACACCGTGGCCGAGGCCGAGAACAACCTCTTCAACCTCCGGATGCGCTCTGAAGAACGCTTCACTACCTTCATCGTACATTTTGAAAAGGAAGCTTACGAGACAGGTTGGAATTACAGCGCCCTCCGGTACGCCCTCCGCCGCGCCCTCCCACAACGTATCAAGGACGTCCTCCGACTCGCCCCGAAACAACCCTCCTACGACGGATACAAGGCCCTCATCATGCAGATTGACCAACGCTACTGGGAAGACCGCAGTGAGTATTTGAACTTCTGACCACCCTGGAACCCTAGGGGAGGACCCCCCTGGCCCTCCGGCGAAGCTCTCAACCCCCAAGGTCAAAACCCCGGTCCCCCTGCGTTCCCGGGCGGCCGACTCCCGGTGAGTCGCGGCCCGCCCAACCCTAACCCCAGCAGCGGCGCCTGCCCCCAGGCTCAGCTCAACACCGCCGTGGCTGCCCACGACCTGGGCGACGTGCCGAACCCCGAGGAACCCCCGGACAACCCCGAAGATCTCGACTTTGCCGACGAACAGGACGAGGAGGCCCTCCAGGCCAACCGGCTTCAAAAAAAGGGACGACCCTGGATCGAAGTCCCAACGGATGTGCAGGAACGACGGAGAAGAGAGGGTGTCTGCATACTCTGTGGTGAGAAAGACCATTTCATCTCCGAGTGCCCCAAACGACAGGTCATGGGACGTGCCACCTGGACCTTCGAAGGGGAGGACGCCACCTACGAGTATTCGGAAAACGACCCAGCGATTTAGACCCAGAAGACACTCTAAATCGCGGAATCAACCCCGACGTCTTCTCCGCCCCGGTCTCACACCTTCGCTCTACAACACTTATACAGGACACCCTCACGGCCTACCTACCCTCCCACTCCTCGCACTCCCTCCTCCTCAAAACCCACCTCACCCCCTCCGGAACCTCCCTCAACACCCTCGTTGACAGTGGCGCCACCGACAACTTCATTGATGAAGCATGGTCCACCCTCGCCCCAGAACCCGCTCAGCGACTCCCGGTCCCGGTACGGCTCTGCCTCTTCGACGGAGACGCCTCTGCGGCAGGGGACATCACTCATTTTGTGCGTATGCCCGTTACCTTCGCCAACGGACAGACTCACACCCTTCAGATGTTGATAACCAAACTCCACCCTTCCGCACCCCTGGTTCTAGGGCTCCCGTGGCTCCGAGACACCAATCCCCGCATCAATTGGCAACATCTCACCCTTCAACTGACCCGGGACCCGACGCCCGATGACCAGCAACTTCCCTTCGACATCCCCCACTCCCCGGACCCTACCCTGAAGGATGGGCCCCCATCGCCTCCCGGACTCCAGTCCCGGTTGTCCCGATCCTTCATCATCAATGCCAGGCTGGACGGCGCCCCAGAGCCAGTGTTGGCCCTCATCGACAGTGGAGCCACCGGAGTTTTTATCAGCGACGCTCTCGACCTCCCCCACGACTCCCTCGACCAGCCCCTCCGCCTGCAACGCCTTGACGGCACCCCCTCCTCCTCCGGCCCCATCCAGAGGTCTCACTTGGGACGCGTGACCCTGGACAACGACTATGAATTCACCTCCGACTTCCTGGTCACACGACTTCACGAATCGACCCCGATGGTGCTGGGACTACCCTGGCTGCGCGACACGAACCCCGACACCGATTGGAGGACGCTCACCATGACAATCCCAGAACCCGAAGACCACCCCTTGACCGCCATACACCTCCAGGCCCTAGGAAGCGACCCGACGCCCGACACCCCCGGGACGACTGCCGCGCCCTCCATGCCCATCCGAGACCGCAAGGCCCCTGATCGACCTCCAAACATTCCTCGGAACAAGTACAAAGGGCCAAACTACCCCTGCCGGTCTCAGACACACGTCACACCCGCTTCGGCCGATGCTTCCAAGACCCCGATCGACCTGAGCACCCTCAACATTAGGATCATTGGGGCCGCCCCCTTCGCCCGCCTCATGAGGGATGGAACTCCCACGTTTCAGCTGCACACCTCGCCTTCTCTCCCGGAAGAACATCTACGAGGGGACGCTATTCTCCCAGAAAAGAAAACCGAGGAGCAAATCCTCTGAGAAGTAGTTCCCCCGGAGTATCACGAGTTCGCTGATGTATTCTCCGAAGGAGACGCCAAGGAGATCCCCCCTCACCGCCCCTATGATCACACCATCGACACGAGTTCGCTGATGTATTCTCCGAAGGAGACGCCAAGGAGATCCCCCCTCACCGCCCCTATGATCACACCATCGACCTTGAGGAAGGAGCCAACCCTCCTTTCGGCAAGGTATACAACATGTCAGAGGTCGAACTCTGGGCCCTCAAGGACTACCTCGACGAAATGCTCGGTAAGAGATTCATCCGACCCTCTGCCTCCGCCGCCGGAGCCCCGGTTCTATTTGCCAAAAAGAAGGACGGCTCGCTCCGGCTCTGCGTCGACTACCGGAGACTCAATAAGATCACCAAGAAGAACCGCTACCCGCTCCCGCTCATCAGCGATCTGGTCGATCGACTCCGCAGTGCCAAGGTTTACACGAAAATTGACCTCTGCTCCGGTTACAACAATGTCCGCATCGCCCCGGGACATGAGTGGAAAACTGCGTTCCGCACGCGGTATGGTCTGTTTGAGTACCTTGTGATGCCTTTCAGAATGACTAACTCCCCCGCCACGTTCCAATACTTCATGAACGACATCTTCCACGACATGAGCGACGTCTTCGTGATCGTCTACCTGGACGACATCCTCATCTATTCCGACTCGCCGGAGGATCACCAGAAGCATGTCCGGCAAGTCCTCAAACGCCTCCAGGAGCACAACCTCCACGCCAAGCCTGAGAAGTGTTCATTCCATACAGAAGAGGTTGAGTATCTTGGCGTCATTGTATCCCCAAACGGTGTCCGCATGGACCCCCACAAGGTCGAGGCCATCGTCAACTGGCCGCAGCCCCGGAACGTCAAGGAAGTACAATCTTTCTTGGGTTTCGCTAACTTCTACCGGAGGTTCATAGATAACTACTCCGGTATTACGAAACCCCTCAACCGGCTCACGCGCAAGGACGTCGCCTGAAACTGGGACAGTAAGTGCCAGAGCGTCTTTAACCTGCTCAAGGAGGCTTTCACAGCCGCCCCTGTACTCTAGCACTACGACCCAACTCTCCCGATTATCCTAGAATGCGACGCCTCTGACTACACCATTGCCGGGATTCTCTTACAGATGGACCCTGACGGTGGGGAGCCCTGGCCAGTCGCCTTCTACACCCGGTCCATAATCGACGCCGAGCTCAACTACGACATCTACGACAAGGAGCTCCTCGCCATCGTCGAAGCCTTCAAGCAATGGCAAGCCTACCTCGAGGGAGCCCAGCACCGGATTCAGGTCTACTCGGATCACAACAACCTGCAGTACTTCACCACGACCAAGCAACTTAGTCGACGGCAGGCCCGGTGGTCCGAGATCCTCTCGGAGTACGACTTCACGATCCAGTACCGCCCGGGACGACTTGGAGCTAAACCCGACGCCCTCACCCGTCGGCCGGACGTCTACCCCAAGAAGTCGTTCGAGGCAGAACGCAATGCGTTCAATCATTGCGTGGTGATTCCTCCCGAACATTTGAATGCCGTACTGATCTTAAACGACAAAGGAACCCTGAGCCAGATCCGCCGCGCCCCCCAAGACAAGTATTTCGCCGATCATGACCCCCGCAACCCTCCCGACAAGGAACCCTGAGCCAGATCCGCCGCGCCCCCCAAGACAAGTATTTCGCCGATCATGACCCCCGCAACCCTCCCGACAGAACCGACTGGGACCCTGCCTTTTCCTTGTCCCCCGACAAAAAACTCCTCCTCCAGAACGGCCGCATTTATGTCCCGGATCACGCCCGACTCCGCTACGACGTCCTGCGCCAGCACCACGACCACAAGCTCCGGGGACACCCTGGGATACGTAAGACCCTCCAGCTTATCTCCCGGACTTACTTTTGGCCAGGATTGAAGAAGGACGTGACCCGCTACATTCGATCATGCGAACCCTGCCTCCGGGCCAAGGTCTCCCGACACCGACTGTATGGACTCCTGAAACCCCTGCCGGTCGGACGACACCCCTGGTCCTCCATATCTCTGGACCACATCGTTGAACTCCCGGAATCTGAAGGGTTCGATGCCATCCTCGTTGTTGTGTGTAGGCTAACCAAACAGGGCATTTTCCTACCCTGCCACACCATGGACACCGCCCCGGACTTCGCCCGGCTGTTCCTTGAGCACGTCTTCGCCAAACATGGACTCCCAGACGACATCGTCTCCGACCGTGGCCCCCTCTTTGTGTCCAAGTTTTGGACTTCCCTGTGTAAGGCACTTGAAGTGAAGACTAACCTCTCTACCGCCTACCACCCCAAAACCGACGGCCAAACCAAAAGGGTCAACCAGTCTCTCGAGCAGTACCTCTGACTGTACGTCAACTACTTGCAGGACGACTGGCGTGCCGAACTCCCCCTGGCCGAGTTCACCTACAACAACACGCCACACTCCGCCACCAGGGTGTCCCCCTTCTTCGCCAACAAAGGGTACCACCCCCGACTGACGCTCTTGCTCCGGGACATCCCGTTGCACGCTGCCCACGAGGTCGCCCAGGATCTCCAGTCCCTTCACGAGTTCCTCTGGGGAGAGATCGACACCGCGAACCAGGCCTATGCAAAACATGCTGACCGGAAACGGGAAGACACTCCCGACTGGAACCCCAGGACAAAGGTATGGTTAGACCGACGCCACCTCCGCACCCGGCGACCCTCCCCAAAGCTCGATCATAAGCGTCTCGGCCCGTTCAAAATTTTGAAGAAGGTCTCATCCCACACCTACAAGATCGAGCTCCCCCCGGGACTAAAAGGTCTGCACCCGGTATTCCACGTCCGCCTCCTGGAACGACACCCCCCTACAAGATCGAGCTCCCCCCGGGACTAAAAGGTCTGCACCCGGTATTCCACGTCCACCTCCTGGAACGACACCCCCCGGATCCCTTCCCCGAACAACGCCCCGAGCCCCCTCCCCCGGTCGAGGTCGAGGATGAGTACCACTACGAGGTTGAAGACATCCTCGACTCCCGGAACATTCGTGGACGACCCCACTTCCTCGTACGGTGGAAGGGATACGGCCCAGAAGACGACACTTGGGAACCACGCAAAAACCTCGAAGGCGCCCTCGACAAACTCCAGGACTTCCAACAACGGCACTCGGGAAACGACCCTCCCGGGCGCAGGACTCACAGACGGCAGTAGTGGGCGTAACCCCCGCCTCTGGGCTCAGTAGGGATTCAACTCCCATGTATACTTTCTACTTTCCCTCTCTAGATCTTACTCTCTTTTAGTATCATTTCATAGTGGTATCCCGGTGATAGGCTTCTACTCGGACTGAGCGCATCAAGGGACATTATAGGCCGACCAACACTTGACACACTAAAGGCTCTAGCGACCAGCCTTGGGTACAGAGCAGCCCTAGCGCGGGCGCTCTATGGCAAGACTTGTCCATTCATCTCAACCACCAGTATCAGCCCCTCAGCGCACTCCACTCAGTTACTTTGAAGACCAAGAAGACTCAGGACTCATAGCGCTAGCATAACGGCGGGAGGGGACTCTGACCAAACCCCGATCAGTACTGGAAGGAGTTAGCAATTGGCGCTGTCAATCACCGAGGCACCTCAATCAGAAGTCTAAAAGAATCAATGACGACGAGACAGGATACACGCAGACCCGACATTTAAATCTATCAAAAGATGGTACAATGTTTAGCGCCGGAATTAGCGCTCACGGCGTCTGTCGAGGATTCCCCGACCATACCCCGGGATGGCATGGCCAATTAAATTACATCAAAAAGTGAGCAAACTCGTACCACTTCTAAGTAGTTTTAGAGTCGCCGTTGGTCGCCGTCACCCATGTGCTGCAGGTCGCCGTTGACAGGTGGCCGTTAGCTACAGTCACGAAGGGAGGCGCTAAGCGGTAGCGCCGTCAATGGACTTATTTTGGAAATAATGTAGCGCATAGTATAAAAACTAGCTACTGGCCATGTATATAACAACGAATCGTAACCTCTTGAGCACCCAGTTACACTTAGCGTTCAAATCGCGCTAGCGTTGCCTGACTTTGCCACCAAGTTCGGCGCTAGCTTCGTCTATCTCGTCTTCGTCGTTTACGGTGCCACCTACGGGCACACTACGCTGCGCTATTCGTTTCTTTCTCTATAACTTCTCCTAAACTACGACGCTTACCACTTGCTAGGTAGCACCCGAGGCGCTATCGTCTAGCGCATCACCCTATCACCTCTGCTCGAGCACACCGGGACCCTGCCGGGACTCCTCACAAACCCGTACGCCAGGCGCTGGAGACGGCGTTGTACTGCGTATACGTCCAGCGCACCCAACCACAGTTGGCGTCATCATTTTGGAGCCCACCGCGAGGGGTTCTATTGAGGCAGAATTCCGCCGGAAACTCGAGCCCAGCGACAGCGCCGCCTCCTATTGGAGAGCGCGTTTGAGCAAACCTTAACTGAGTCACCACACTTACCAGGCGCGCTACCGAGGCAGACTTTAGATCAGGAGCTTGAAGCCGCTCCAGATAGCTTGGCTGAAAGCTTCTTCCCATTTTCCCGACCGTTTGAATACTTAGCAGGTGAAAACCATACACCGCTTACTCCTTTGGAAGAGCTGTCTAGGTCATTATCGCCAGAACCTAGCGACTCAGA
>JAMWFC010000113.1:2350424-2375540 GCA_027475525.1 Macrolepiota albuminosa
GCAGGTGAAAACCATACACCGCTTACTCCTTTGGAAGAGCTGTCTAGGTCATTATCGCCAGAACCTAGCGACTCAGAATTACCCGAGCCAGTACCGACTACAACTACGCCAAGCGAAACTACCACTAACACTACTATTCCCACCACGACGTCGACGCCAGCTAGTATGGAGCAGGCAAACACACCGCGTATGCCGCCAAGAAACCACTTCTCGTCGCCAAAATGGGACGAGACGAAACCTCGCGAGCTAACACAGTATTTTCGAGAATTGGAATATTTATTACGCGACTGCCGAGTCACCGACAACACACAAATGAAAGAATACGCCGCCAGATACGTTTCCTACGATACCGCGGAATCCTGGACGGGACTGGATGAGTTTCAAGGATTAACACGAGAGGCGGTGCCAAGGTCGTTTACCTACGAGGAATGGAAAAAGGCGATCATTAAACTGTACCCTGGCGCTGAGGAATCCACGCGCTATACCGTCCTTGAAATCCAGAAACTGGTACAGGATACCTTCGCTACGGGCATTTATACACTAGGCACGCTATCTACTTATTATCGAGATTTCCAGCGAATTGCAAGATGGCTAGTACAGAATGGCAAACTCTACCGGAACGAGGAACGGCGCTTATTTCAACAAGGCATTCCAACATCACTTTGGACTCGTATAGCTCGCCGCTTAGAAATTCTTAAGTCCGACCACCATCCTGAGGAACCCTACGATATAGAAGACGTTTTTGAAGCAGGTAAATGGATACTGAAAGGAACGGATACTGGCATCCCCTTCCAGCGACCTTCTAGCACTGATAACGGAGGAAAGGCGCCACCTGTTGCGGCGCCAGCACCTAGCGCGACTAACAATCAGGGAGGTTTTGTCAAGAAGGAGGATCTGGAAAACGCAGTCAACACGGCCGTCGCAAACGTTATGAGCAAATTGGAAACGTTAATCTCGACCAGCCTTAATGCGCCACGAGGTAATATGCAATCCGGTCCTTGTCACTTCTGTGGTGAGGCAGGACATACGATGACTCGCGGACGCTGCGCTATCCTCGAACAATATCTACGCCAAGGAAGAGCACGTCGAGGCGCCGACGGGAAAATAGTCCTACCTTCCGGCGCTAACATCCCTCTATATCCTGAGCACCGAACCTTCCAGGGGCGAATTGATGAATGGCACCGACGTAACCCTGGGAACTTAGCGACGGGCAATCTCAATAGTACGGCCGCGGCGGAGGCAGAAACAACTCCACAACAGGCGCTAATTCATGAAGTACTCCAGCTTAACGCTGTTAGCGAGCGACCGACGTTGTCACGGGAGGAGAGGATCGAGACGTTGGAAAGGGAGCTAAAGTCGCTAAAGAATCAGGTTTTCGATGGTGTCGAGATTAAAAAGAGCAAGCAACCGTTAAAAGACTATAGACCTTCAGGCGCTACGACCGATCCAGCACCGGCAAAGCCTTCGAATTCCAGTATCAACGACGACACACCTGATACGGCCAAAGCACCAGCTAGCACGGAACCGCCACTTCACCCGTATTCAGGACTTGCCGGTAACTATGCTCCGCCTATCAACCGAAACTTTGGGGCGCCAGACAAGCCAGCAGGAGGCTACCGACCAACGGCACCAATCTACGACATAGAAAAATCTAAGCAAGTATTCGATCGTATTATGAAAAGTCAAGTCACGATGTCGGTAGGGGAGCTATGCAGTGTGGCGCCAGACGTCAGGAATCAGATGCGTACAGCGGTAACCCCTCGACGGAACGTAGCTAACAATGTAACGGCGGTGGACGAATGCGACGACGCGCTACCTGGATTCGCGTACATAACCGAGACGGTCGCGTCGGAAATCAAAGAAGAGGCCGCGCCACCTAAAGAAGCTACGTCCATTGACCCGGTCGAAACTTACCTTAAATCGCTAAGATCTAGCGACGATCCCGCCGTCCTCACTGTAGCCCAAGACTCTCACGCGATTCGCTCGATCATGTTGACAGTTGATGGAAAAAGCGAGATAGAGTCTATAGTGGACAGCGGATCACAGATTATTTCAATGGCTGCCGACGTCGCTAACGAGCTTGGCATCATTTACGACCCGACCATCATTCTTAATATGCAAAGCGCTAACGGCACGATTGATCGATCCTTGGGAATGGCTCGTAACGTGCCATGCGCTGTTGGCGATCTTACGTTTTATCTTCAAATACACATTCTTAGATCGCCTGCGTACGACTTATTATTAGGGAGGCCCTTTGACGTCTTAGCCCGATCAGTAGTCAAGACGACGTCTGAAGACGAAACGACGCTAACTATTAGCGACCCTAACTCAGGCGTCAGAAGAACGGTACCAACATTTCCACGGGGGAAATTCCAGAAACCGGGACCGAGAAAGCGACCTTATGTTAGCGACGACCCTTGCGAGTGTTTTCCGGCGCCATCGAGGAGATGAGTGATGGGGATCATGGAGATGAAGCGCTTATCTTGGACTATAACCATCGGACTGGGCAAGTAAATTTTATATCATATACCCCTTTAGCCCATGAAGTCTTGAATTCTTCTTCGTCGCTTACTAGCGAAGCGTTATCCTACTTATACCTCACTGCGTCAGATATTACTGAAAACCTTTCAACAGACACTTATTTCGTTTCTACTCCCAACTCTAAAGAATCTTTGATATCAGGTTTCGCTAGAAACCATGACTCTATTTATAATACGTTTGCTAACAATAGTACCCCTAAGCGCAAAGGGGTTCAGGTCAAGAAGAAATATAAACCCGTAGCGCTTAAAACGAAGCCGGTAGCGAGCGCCGTACCCGAGGAATTTCGCATCGAAAGAAAAATAATAGGCGACCCTTTGGCTACCCTGCCAAAACTCGATCCGAATCCACCACCCTTTGAACCAACAGGACGATTTACAGAAGAACGAAAGGCGCTATTTCTTAGCGCCCACGATACCGGCTTCCTCTCGACGGAGGAGATGAACGTACTAGTCGACATCATGCAAAAACAGAATGAGGCTTTTGCATGGGAGGACTCAGAACGCGGTAAACTTAGAACTGACTTCTTTCCACCAGTGGTCATCCCAACCATACCGCACGTACCCTGGACTGAACATAACCGACCCATACCCCCGGGCATCGAAGCCGAAGTCTGCCAAATTATTCGCTCCAAGATAGCGGCAGGTGTATACGAGCCTTCTAATTCGGCCTACCGCTCGAGGTGGTTCTGCGTACTAAAGAAAAACGGGAAGCTACGTATAGTTCACAGCCTAGAACCGCTAAACAAAGTCACCATTCGTCATTCAGGGGTACCGCCATTTCCCGATCACGTCGCTGAATCTTTCGCGGGACGAATATGTGGCGCTACCCTGGATTTGTACGTAGGCTACGACGAGCGCTTAATCCATCCTTCCTCTCGCGACTTGACGACATTTGTGGCGCTACCCTGGATTTGTACGTAGGCTACGACGAGCGCTTAATCCATCCTTCCTCTCGCGACTTGACGACATTCAAACACCGTTTGGGGCGCTACGACTAGTCACACTTCCTATGGGATGGACAAACTCGGTACCGATATTTCACGACGATATTACGTTTATCCTACAGCCCGAAATACCCCACCATGTGCTCAGTTTCATAGACGACGTAGGAGTTAAAGGCCCGAAGGATTGGCGATTGGTGGATGGCAAGCCCGAAGTTCACCCGGATAACCCTAATATTCGCATGGCGCTATGGGAATTCTTTCAACTGGTTAACCGAGTACTTCAGCGCATGAAGTATAGTGGCGGGACGTTTTCAGGGCACAAGCTCGTTCTTTGCGCACCGCAGTTTAAAATTTTGGGGCACGTTTGCACGCCAGAAGGCAGGATTCCAGAAAAGAGCCGATTAGCGCTGTTGGAGAAATGGGGGGTCTGTCATAACCTCTCGGAAGTTCGCGCGTTCTTGGGCACTGTAGGGGTGCTGCGCATGTTCATACACCATTTTTCTCATCGCGCAAACGCCCTTAATCGCCTAACCCGTTCAGGGGTCCCCTTCGAATTCGGACCCGATCAAATCAATGCCCAGAAGGACTTAGTAAAGGCGCTACAGGAAGCGAAACCATTGGTACCCATTGACTATACTACCGCCGATCCCGTTATACTTGCTGTTGACACATCATATATCGCCGTTGGCTTCTTCTTATGCCAGTGTGATAGCGCGAACCGGAAAATCAGGCGCTACAATCGTTTCGGATCGATTACCCTTAACGACCGAGAATCGCGCTACAGTCAGCCCAAGCTAGAGTTATATGGCTTGTTTCGATCGTTTCAGGCGCTGCGCATGTACCTCATTGGGGTACGAAATCTCATTGTCGAGGTCGACGCACGATACATCAAAGGAATGCTTCAGAACCCTGATATTCAACCGTCGGCCAGTATGAACCGCTGGGTAGTAGCGATATTAATGTTTCACTTCGAGTTAGTACACGTCAAAAGTGCATTCCACGGGCCGGACGGATTATCTAGGCGACCCAGACAACCGGAAGATGAAGCGCTAGACGATAGCGACAATGATGTATTTGACGACTGGATTGATCGATTGCATGGTTTCGTGCATATCATTCAGCTGCCTATTCCGGCGCTTCGCGAAGACCAACCAGTTTCAAATTGGCTCGATTGCATGGTTTCGTGCATATCATTCAGCTGCCTATTCCGGCGCTTCGCGAAGACCAACCAGTTTCAAATTGGCTCACCCTATTGTTCCGTACCAGCCCCGACCATATCAGGCATCATCAACTTTTTACACGGCCAGTATCTATAACGTCGCTAAGCCATCTAACGATCTAAAGATAGTTGAGGAACCAAGACCCTTGCGGGAAGACAGTCATAACTTACCATATTCGGCGGTACCTCGAAGCGCCAAAGCTAAGTCAGAAGATCAGCGCCCTTGCGGGAAGACAGTCATAACTTACCATATTCGGCGGTACCTCGAAGCGCCAAAGCTAAGTCAGAAGATCAGCGGTGGACCAGGTTAGGAAGTGGCTACAGGATTTGCGACGACCATCAGACCTTTCGGATACGGAATACGCCACCTTCATTCGATACGCGACGACCTTCTTTATAGTGGAAAACCGACTTTGGCGACGAAATAGAGATGGCGCCCACAAGCTAGTAATTAAACCGGACAATCGAATTAGAATTCTACGCGCTATGCACGATGACTTGGGACACCGTGGACTCTACGCAACAAGAGCGAACCTTTTGGAGCGCTTTTGGTGGCCTCAAGTTAGCGCCGATATTGCGTGGTATATTCGCACTTGTCATCTCTGTCAAATCCAGCAGACACGTCAGGTTCTTATTCCCCCAACAGTAGCGACCCCAGCGCCGCTATTTGGAAAAATATATATCGACACCATGCACATGCCCAAGTCAGGGCGCTACAAGTATATCATTCAAGGAAGGTGTTCCTTGGTACATTGGCCGGAGTTCCGTATGCTCCAACGAGAAAATACAGACGCTATAGCTAAGTGGCTCTTTGAGGACGTTATCTGCAGATGGGGAGCCCTTCACGAGATCGTCACAGACAATGGAGCGCCAATAGTTAAGGCGCTCACTTATCTGTTATCTGCAGATGGGGAGCCCTTCACGAGATCGTCACAGACAATGGAGCGCCAATAGTTAAGGCGCTCACTTATCTAGCAAGAAGTACAACATTCAACACATACGGGTTTCTGGTTACAACAAGCGCGCCAACGGAATCGTAGAAAGGCCTCATTTCGACGTTCGACAGGCGCTATTTAAGGCGGTCGATGGTGACGAAAGTCGCTGGAGCGAAGCGACTTATTCGGTCTTCTGGTCAGAGAGGGTTACCGTACGAAAAAGGATGGGTTGTTCACCCTACTACGCGGCGACAGGCACCCATCCACTCCTCCCGGCCGACATAGTGGAAGCTACTTACTTACAGCCACCCCCGAATTCGATACTATCTTCCACCGACATGATTGCTAGGCGCGCTATAGACTTACAGCGACGCATGGAGGATCTCGAGCGCTTACACGAAGTAGTATTTCAAACTAGACGACAAGCTGCGCTACGATTTGAAAGCGAGCACAGCGCCACGATTAGAGACTACAACTTCACCTCTGGCGCCCTCGTACTAATGCGCAACTCAAAGATCGAAGTTACCCATAACAAAAAGATGCGACCTCGGTATCTGGGACCCCTAATAGTGGTTTCCCGCAATAGGGGAGGCGCCTATGTACTCTGCGAGTTGGACGGCTCAGTTTTGCATCGACCAGTAGCGGCGTTTCGACTCATCCCCTACTTAGCGCGGGAACACATTCCCTTACCTTCGTCGGCGCTGGACATTGACACGGCTAAGCTACGAGAACTGGAAGAAACGGAGTTAGTGGATGATGACGAGACCCCTGTTGAAGACGACGAAGAACAGTAAAGGAAGGCGAAGGACGAGGCGCTAGGTGTTAGCGCCCCCGTTAAGTAAACTTAGGTCATGTCTCCCTTTCGGAAGGTATGTTGGACGACATAAATAGCTATGGTACAGGCGAGAACACAAGATCAACTACGGTTACTACGTTACGAGCTACGCTGAAGAAGACCGGCGACGAGAACCTCGGACCCGCTCCCTGGGCCGCCTAAAGGAGGGAGGATCGCCTGTAGGAGGAAGAGGGGCGCCTGGTGTAGGCACCGGAGTGTTCGAAGGCGGCGCGTTGTGAAATACGGCGGGAGGAATGCAGGATGAAGGTACGGGAGCGCTAGGAGTTGGCGCAGGAGGAGCGCCTGGAGGAGGGGCAGCGAGTTCGGGGGAAAGGTCCCACTCCTCGTAGGAGGGCTGAAGCGAAGGCGGGAAAGGAAAGACCACGCGGTCGAGGACTGCCCTACGGGCACGGGACTCAACCAGGAGCGGAAGGGGAAGCCATGAAAGGCTCTTGGCAACGGCATGGAATTAGCAACCCAAGGTCAAAAGGAAAGAACTATGGACTAACCAAACTACCGGTCTCCCGAAGAAGGCTTGCCAAACTTGCTGCGCTAGGCGTAATAGTCGACTGCGAACACATGAGCAACAAACAAGAGTCTCCCGAAGAAGGCTTGCCAAACTTGCTGCGCTAGGCGTAATAGTCGACTGCGAACACATGAGCAACAAACAAGATACGCGCTAACAGGAGGCGAACCGTGACCAGAGACTCATCCTGGTCTATCATCCATTCGGTGGAGACGTCCAACAGGATGCGATATCGGCGCACCAGGGTCATGGTATTTCCGTTTTCATGAGGGAAGCCCCCCGTAGGCATAATAGCCAGGAAATGTTCAATACGATCCAAGATCGCGGGGCGGTAAGGAAGTTCCGGATCTGGGAGAAGTATGGAGGGTGCTTGCATGACAAAATACTAACGAACTTAAGGGCGGCAGAGCCCATAAAATATCTCTAGCTACTTGCAGGGTCGCAGCGACTTAGGAACTTTTACATGGGCGAAACAATCACGAGGGGAGGGGGCGACAACAACGATGCAATTAATATACGACGACATTGGAAATCAAGAATCTAAAATCTGTCAGTTCTGTGGCGCTACGGAGAAGGGAAGATCACCTTACATAAACGACATGGGAGGCGGAAGCAAATCAAGGAGCGGGCAACAGGAGGAGACGCGCCCCGTCAGAGGGGCCACGAAAGAGGCGACCACCGGTAGAAGAACGAGGAGACTGGTGAAGAAGGCGCGGTTAGACAGGAAAAGAAAGGAGTAACGGGGTAAGGACAGACGGACCAGATAGTGGCTTTCTTCCAGCAGCAGCTCAAGACGCTCTCGCGTGGAGGTGGGAGGAATTTGCTTTAATTAGCGACTGTCAGCAAAGAAGAGGGCGAAAAAGGCAGGAGCGCACCTGAAAAATGCGACTCCAGGCCTTCTCCATACCGAACTGCATCAGAGGTTTGCTATCCGACCAGATCTCACAGGCCGCACGCAGCAACTGGCAGCGACGACTTAATTCGAGGACGCCATCGTCCAGTTCTGGCACGCTGCCAGTAGGATAGTGGTGAAGAAAAGAGGTGACACGCTCTAGGAAAGTGGGAGGGTCCATCATGACGTGAGCACGATCACAGCGGGGAGTCCACACCAGGCCGGTCGGGCTGGTCATCGCGAAGACTGATGAGATCCAGTTGATGCATATGCAATTTATAGGACACGGCTAGAGTTAGAACGGCGACAGCGTGGGAGGACGTTTCACAAAGAACGAGGACCCTGACGAAGATACTAGCCAATGAGAGGCGCTTGACTCATGGTTGGATCGCGCAGAAAGGAAATCGCCATTCTAGACCTAGCGCTTATGCTCACCATCACCGAATAGCCACAAAGCGATCACTGGTTTTCTATTTCTTTATACGCGTTACTTCTTACATGGATCCGCTTATTTATTTACAGACAGTTCCTATTTTCTACTTAGGCTGGCGCGGTAATGGCTATTGGGCCGCGCCGGCAACAGGGGTTTTTGCGCCATGATGATCTACTGAGCGTTTCCCCTTTTTACTTATTTTCTTTTGATTACTTACAAACTGACGATTTGAAGCCAAGGGAAGCGTTTATTATAGGATCACATACTACAAAGTTCGTATCAAAAAGACTAAGTCCATAAAAGTTTAAAAGCGCTAAGGGGCGTTTATTATAGGATCACATACTACAAAGTTCGTATCAAAAAGACTAAGTCCATAAAAGTTTAAAAGCGCTAAGGGTCGGCACTACGGATCATACTCGGGAAGGGCGGGATCGCCCAAAGGAAGCAAGTCCCCGTCCTGGATCGAGTTACTCGCTTGCCACTCAAGCGCAGCTGTAATATCGTCATGAAGCTCGAGAAGGAGGCGTTCGCGACGAGCTAAGGTGGAAACACGAGGACGCAGGTTGGCAAGTTCGCGACCAACGGCTTCGGTCGCATCCTCGATATGGCGGAGTTGCTGGCGAAGGTCGGCAGAAGGGCGGAGAGGGGTAACAGGATAGGAGAACTCGTCCCCGAGCCAAGGGAAGGCGTCACCAGAAACTCGCATGGCGGGAGGGGGAGTCCAAAAGGGATCGAACTTATGGAAGGTTAGAAAAGGGGAGAAATGGGGGAACAAACAAAAACGGACGTACCCGGACAGTTACAGGCGCACGGGGTGTCCACTCATGGCGCTCGTCGCCGGGGGACATAGCTCTGGCGGAAGAAAGATGGATGCCGTAGGGAGGCAAGTATCTCCAGCGGCGATGACGCTCACCTTCCGGCACCAGGGTTCCTTCGGATGCCGGCGCCGCAGAAGTCTCGCGACTACTAGGAAAAGAAGAGGAGCTGTGGGGAGGAGTAAGGGACGGAGTAATAGGGAGAGCCACCGGAGTGTCGCTAGCCGCAACCGACTCGGGGGCAGGGGTAGCGCCAGCGTCAGACATAACGACATCTTCGGCAGCAGGGATAGCCACGACGACGGGAACCGGAGTGGGGGACCTATCAGTCAAGAAGTTAGCACGCGGAGAGAAGAGGAGTTAGGGAAATGCGTACTGGTTACCACTGGGGTCACTCTGACGAGGGTTAGCGGCGATAGGGGGAGTAAGGCGAAGCAGGAGAGCGCGTACCGCCAACAGCGCATCGGCATCAACAACGGGCTCAGCTTCATCATCATCCTCTCCCTCGGCATCCCTCTCAGTGCCTTCCCCCTCATCCGTAGAAGACTCGGTCGAAGACAAAACCACAGGCGTAGCGGGCGCTAGCTCGCGGCGCTTACCAGGGCTCTTGCCAGGCGACGCGACAACAGGCTTACGCTTCGAAAGGACGGGACGACGAGGAGAGCGAGCAAAAGGTGCCGCCACGGTAGTACCATCCTGAGTAGTCGGCAGCGCCAGGCTGGCTGCGCTGATTACCGTGGGTTGGTGAGTAGCCGCCAAATCACGTTGCTGCAGCACGAAGTCCCGGGCGTTACGAACCAACACTGCGCGCTCATAGTTCCTTTGCATAATGGCGTCCCTACCACGTTCACGAGTACGAATCCCGTTGAAAGCGCAGCCTCGTTTCAACGCATCGCACCGATAGCAAGGCAGAGACGCGGTAGGAAACCAGCAGCCCTCAGGGTCGTTCTCAGACCAACACTTGTCACACTAAGAAAGAAGTTAGCGACGGCATGAACCTCCAAAGGGGCAAAACAGTGCTTACCGCGCCAATCTTTGCCCTAAACGCGCGACGCTCCAAGGGCGCAACGGTAACCTTCTTCTTGCCGCCCAGCACTTGGACACCAGCCGGAACGCCGGTATCAATGACGGTAGTATCACGGCGAAGGCGCAAAAGGTCGCGAAGCTCCGCGTCGGTGAACATGGTCTGGTTAGGCGCCTATCGACATTAACATTTAGGCGCTAAAGTCAAGCGACAACAAGCAAAGCACTTACGACATACAAAGGGGGAACACGAGCAGGGAGATTGATCTGGAAGGGGGAGAAGTCAGAAAAATGGAGTAAGGAAGATAGGAAAAGAACGCACGGTACGTTTGGGAGGAGAACTAGCACGAGCAGGAGGCGCTCGTTCAATAACAATGGCGAAATTACGCGGAGGACCGTGAGAAGTTGGGCGCGTCGGGCCGGGTCGTGGCTCGCTACGAGAAACGGCAATACGTTTGATGGCCGAATGGGGAGGGGCAGTACGGACGGGAGAAGCAGCGCTTGGGGCAGGGCGAGTGGAAGAAGCAGCGCCACGAAAAGGGCTGCCAAGAACAGAAGGAGGCGGAACAGAAGTCGAAGAAGGAGGGGCGGTAGGAACAGAAGGGACAGTAGAGGCCGAGGGGGCAGTAGGAAGACTGGCGACGGTGGGAGACGTAGCAACCGACTATTCAAGGATTAACAGTGGAAAAAGGGGAGAGGAGAAGGAAGGACTTACTTCGCTAACCTCGGTGCTAGCCAACAACGCGTCGATCTCGTCAGATAGGGAAGGAGCCTAGTATGGGCGCTGAACCTTAGCGCCACAACGCCAAAATCAAACTTAGAAAACTTACGAAAAGGTCCGCGAAAGGGCGCAACCAATCGGCACCCTCATACTCATGGTACCGGGCCACGCACCACTCGCGAACCTCGTCACCCCGCTCCCAGGAACTGTCGGAGCCGCGGACCACGAGCCAGCGCCGATAGAGTTGCATAATACCAGGGACGGTTTGTGGCGCATCGGCGGGACCGACAGACTTAGCGCGATCAAATAAATAGGAGGCCTTAGCCAGGAAATTGCGGAGAGCAGAGGCGTCGAAAGAAGTGGACATACTGGAAAGATGGGAAGGAAAACACGGGGAGGTGAAGTACGGAAAACGACTTTTATAAGGCGCCGGCGGCATTATACGGACCGTAGCGCAGTCAAATTAACGACGGCGTTTGACTGAGGACAGTCAATTTTATAAGGCGCCGGCGGCATTATACGGACCGTAGCGCAGTCAAATTAACGACGGCGTTTGACTGAGGACAGTCAATTTTCAGTTGGGGGGAGATGATAGGCTTCTACTCGGACTGAGCGCATCAAGGGACATTATAGGCCGACCAACACTTGACACACTAAAGGCTCTAGCGACCAGCCTTGGGTACAGAGCAGCCCTAGCGCGGGCGCTCTATGGCAAGACTTGTCCATTCATCTCAACCACCAGTATCAGCCCCTCAGCGCACTCCACTCAGTTACTTTGAAGACCAAGAAGACTCAGGACTCATAGCGCTAGCATAACGGCGGGAGGGGACTCTGACCAAACCCCGATCAGTACTGGAAGGAGTTAGCAATTGGCGCTGTCAATCACCGAGGCACCTCAATCAGAAGTCTAAAAGAATCAATGACGACGAGACAGGATACACGCAGACCCGACATTTAAATCTATCAAAAGATGGTACAATGTTTAGCGCCGGAATTAGCGCTCACGGCGTCTGTCGAGGATTCCCCGACCATACCCCGGGATGGCATGGCCAATCAAATTACATCAAAAAGTGAGCAAACTCGTACCACTTCTAAGTAGTTTTAGAGTCGCCGTTGGTCGCCGTCACCCATGTGCTGCAGGTCGCCGTTGACAGGTGGCCGTTAGCTACAGTCACGAAGGGAGGCGCTAAGCGGTAGCGCCGTCAATGGACTTATTTTGGAAATAATGTAGCGCATAGTATAAAAACTAGCTACTGGCCATGTATATAACAACGAATCGTAACCTCTTGAGCACCCAGTTACACTTAGCGTTCAAATCGCGCTAGCGTTGCCTGACTTCGCCACCAAGTTCGGCGCTAGCTTCGTCTATCTCGTCTTCGTCGTTTACGGTGCCACCTACGGGCACACTACGCTGCGCTATTCGTTTCTTTCTCTATAACTTCTCCTAAACTACGACGCTTACCACTTGCTAGGTAGCACCCGAGGCGCTATCGTCTAGCGCATCACCCTATCACCTCTGCTCGAGCACACCGGGACCCTGCCGGGACTCCTCACAAACCCGTACGCCAGGCGCTGGAGACGGCGTTGTACTGCGTATACGTCCAGCGCACCCAACCACAGTTGGCGTCATCACCGGAACCTGGGCAAGGTGCCTTCTGTTTTTCAGTCTTCTTTCGCCCCTTACATCACCTTTTACCCCAGGAAACCAAGTATATACATTTTTCTATTTTACATATTCTACAGTAGCAACCAGGGTAACGAGACGAACAAGAAGTGACAAGAAAAACACGAAAAAGACGCCGCCCCTAGCCGGAACTCCCCTCGCCAGACCTTCCCCTCGGCCAATCCCGGAAATCCTCCCCCACCCCCTCTGGACCGTGTTCCCGCCATACCTCCTCGGCTAGCTGATCCCAGGACAGGAGCTGCTCGCCCTCGTCCAGAACACGCTCAAACCACGACCCCGGGGCTGGGACGTTCCTTCGGCGGTGAGCACCCACCAACCTCCCCAGCAAATCCAGGCCCCGCTCCACCCCGGGGTTCCCTCCCTCTGACCGCAGCCCCTCTTGGAGAGATGTGAACGCCACGGCGGCCCCGTCCAAGAGCAGGCGGTGCTCCTGAGCCCAGCCTGGAAACGTTAGTATGACCCAGCCACGAAAGGGAGGCACTCACTCAGGGAGGCCATGCGCCCGATAACCACGTCCCGGCGCAGGGCCTCAACCAACTCGGGACTCGAGGGACCCTGCGCCGGGATCCCCACCCCCTGCTCCAGCCTGGCCCTCATAGCGTCCAGCTGGGCCTCGGCTCCTCCCCGGGCTACCCTCGCCTCCTCCAGCTCCCGGAGGGCGGTCTCACGGTCCTCCTCCAGCCCCTTCTGGATCGCTGCCTCCTCCCTCGCCGCCTCCTCTCGCTCCTCCTGCTCCCGGTTGGCCTGCTCGAGGCGCTCCTGCAGAGCCCCCACTCCGATGCCCAGCAGTCACCCCGACAATGGGGAAAATACCGCTGGGGAGAGGCGCACTGGGGAAGCCGGGGACGGGGACTGGGGAGCCAGGGACGGGGTCTCCACAGGCAGGCGTGCCCTCTTGGATGGATCCGGTAAGGGGCTGGGCGACGCCCGCCTCTTCCCTTTGTCTAGGTGCCCCCCTCGACCCTCGTGACTCCCAGTCCCGGCCCGGGTCACCCAACGAGTAATGAGGACCACAGGCCGGCCCCAGCCCCCCACCCGGACAACCCCCTGACCTCCCGACCCCCCGCTGGATGGCTGCACGGGCGCCATGGGCACCTCCCCCTCTGGCTCCACCCCCTCGTCCACCAGCTCCACCACCCAGTCCCGCTCCTCGACCCCCATCCTCCGGGTGACCCCCTCCAGCGGCCACCCCTGCTCTCGCGTGATGCAGTGCGCCCTCCACAACGCCGAAACGGAGCACCGCTCGTGGTTGAGGCGGCACGCCTCACATACCGACGTGTCTCGGCGGGACGAAGGAACTGGGACCTCGAACTCGCACGGCACCACCCGGCGGGCACAATGCAGACACTGTAATGCCGGAGTTAGCCAGGAAAACCGAGGTAGGAATCCACTCACCGGCTCATTGCTCACGCACCAGTTGTGCGCAGGCAACCCCTGGGGCCTCTCCAGCGCTTCCTTGAACATCTCCTGCGACGCGTCCGCCCACGCAATGCGCCGATCGTCCAGGACCACCGTAACTGCCCCTACCGCCATCCCGGAGCAGCAGAATCGAGGGGCGGGCAACCTAGGGCGGGGAGGAGGCTGAGGGCGGGGAGGACGGACGGTCATCCGTGCAAACGTAGGCGCGGGACAACCCTGACGGGACTCCGAGGGAACGCTAGGACCCGCATCGGGGGCAGACTCCGGTTGCCGACTGGGACCCGCCTCCGGGATCGGAATATTGAGTTGTTCTGGAATAGAAAGGTCAGTTGAGACAGACGGACAACGTGAAAAGCACTCACGTTGCCGGACGAGCTCCGCCACGCATTCCCGGTCAAGGCAAGCTCGGTACCGCGTGTCCCAGGCTTCCCAGGCCATGAGGGGCGCGACCTCGTTGGTTTGCGGGGGCGTTGGAGAATGGGTTGGCGTACGCGACATGTTTGAACTTGACGGTAAAATTTTTTTTTCGATACGTGGCAAGTCAGGTGCCGGATCCCACGGTTGAACCCCGGTCCGAACCACCGGCTACGTGTGCCTCGGAGGGTCTCGGCGCTGAGGGGGGGGGTGATGTCACGACCCCTCCCCTCCAGGCCCACCCCGGAACACCCCCGGAACACCCTCCGGGACCCTCCCTCCGACCCCACAGGACACGCCCCACCATCACGACCGCCGACACCGCCATCACGCGCATCAAGGACCGCCATCAGCTGTCACAAGCCCCGATCAACAATTGGATCACGTGACTCGTTCCAGCCATTGTGCATCACGCATCACAGCTCCATCCGCGCCAATTGATCGCGCGCCCCACACGCGCGATCCTGGTATGCAGCCCCTGCCGCTACTCAATAACCCCCAGAACCCATCCCAGACATCCTGGAACCCCGAGACCCGGCCCCGTAGTACTTATAGCATAGTTCCCTGTTGTACTTGCCAGTTTTGATATTATATATACTGTTACTTTGCTTTACTTGGATTGTTGCGTGCCCTCTATTTGACTGGTACGCATTGACTGGCACGCTTGACTGGCACGCTTGGATAATCGCGTGCTCTAAGACTGGTACGCACTTCGCGACTTTAACTTACTAACTTGGTCTCGTCTTAGAACCTCCGGTTCACGACTCGACCCCCACCCGAACTCCCCAGTTACCACCACCCAAAACCCCCGGACTAAGTCCCCTCTCCCGGGATTTCCCCGTCCACGTCTTGAACCCCGGAGTCCTAGCCCCGGAGTTCCAGACACCCAAGTATCCGTGGGTCAAGTCCGCATTGTAAGGGCGATTGCTTTCCCGGAAAGCCCCCGACTCAGCGGAACCTGACAGTAGCTTGTTGGGACTTTGTCCTCAAACTCCCCCAACTAAGCCTCCACCCTAACCTCACTTTGTTTGGCTAGGGCTCCAAGTATGTATAAGTATCTTAGCCTCCACCCCAACCTCACTTTGTTTGGTTAGGGCTCCAAGTATGTATATGAGTAACTCAGTCTTCACCCCAACCTCATTTTGTTTGGTTAGGGGCTCCAAATATGTATATTAGTAACTCAGCTTCTATCATGATCTTCCTTTCATTATGTTTTACTGATTCTAGCATATGTTGTTAATGAATAGAGAGTTTTACATTTATCAAGAAATGATGCTACAATTCCAAGTTATATATATTCTATTAGTACAGTATCAACAAATGTCAAGTTAGATGCTAAAATATAAAAGTTAGTAATAAGTAGTTAATTAACAATCACACTTACATTTGTAAACTATTGAGGACTTCTTGATATACAATATTTGCAGTTGTTTTTGATATATTTTCTTCTGACAAAATAACCTTGATACAATCTTCTGATGTGCATCAAGAAAGTGCAACTTAAAGTTGGCCATGTGTAAAAACTGGTGATTGAAGGTCCAATCAAACATGCTTGACTGATTGTCCTTGAAACTTGTTGATAGTCATGGCAAAGGCCAATCAAATTGGAAATTGTCTCCTGCATAATGGTATGGGCAAATCCTCTTCAGAAGCATCTAGATTAATCCTTGGAATCAAAACAGTTGAAATTGTCTCCTGCATAATGGTATGGGCAAATCCTCTTCAGAAGCATCTAGATTAATCCTTGGAATCAAAACAGTTGAACTTGCAAACTTGACATCTCCACCAATAATACAACATCTGAGGACTCTGATGCTGATATGAGTGACAATTATTCTTGTTCCATTGCAAAGTTCTTTGGTTGTATCCAGATTTCTGAGGAGCATGACAGGAACTCCAACTTTCAAAACCAGTTTAGCCAAAGGCAAACTAGCAGCTTTCAAAGAGTTGAGATATTTCACAGGATATAATGCAAGGCCATCAGGATTCCTGTTATCAGAGAGAACAGAATCTGCACTCTGTAAGATCCTTTCTTCTCCTAGATACCTCTCTAGAACTTCTGCATTAATCTCCTCTATATCAGAGTTCTTGCCAGAGAAAATAGTCTGGTCCAGATAATACTGATTATTTTGAGGATGACCAATATCAGAATATGTGGAAGAAATCAATCTAGTGATAAAATTGTCATCACAGATCATCCTTTCAGGCAGTTTGACTGTTTTTCCAGGTCTTAGATTTTTCTCTGCACCAACATCTAACAACCAAGCTGCATGAGCAATATTCTTTGCAGTCTGATCCAACCTTATATTTTGAACCAAGTAGTGGACTTGAATATGATTCCAAAGTTGGCCCCTTTCAAGTGAAGCAGCAATTATCTGCTGCCTGAGTCCATGTGGAACTACTAGAAGAGTTTGCCTGAAGTCTCCTTCAAAAACTACAGTAACTCCACCAAAAGAAATGTTGTTATTAAAGATGTCTCTGAAGCTACAATCCACAAAGTCAATGGCATTTTTGTGTTGCATTGGAACTTCATCCCAAATAACAACTTTGGTATGAAGTATAAGCTGTGATAACTGAGTTCCTCTCTTGATATTGGCAATAGATGTGTCAAGAGCAGAAATGAGAATTCTGAATCTTAAATAAGCAGTCCTACTCCCTTCCAACAATAAAGCAGCAATCTCAGATGATGCTACACATAATGCCATATCTCCATTGGAATGAACAGCAGCAGCCAGAGTATTGCAGACAAAGGTTTTGCCACATCCTCTAGCACTGTAAATGAATAACATCGTGTCCAAATCATTGTTTACAAAGTCTATGATAGCATCAAAAGTCTCTAGTTGTTCTACATTGAACTTGGCCTTGTCTTCTTCTACTCTTTGCTTTAATTCCTCAACATCATAATTAGTTTCATCTTCTAAAAGTCTATTGCCTAGAAGAATAGTTTGATCAGTATTTAAGTCAATCTTTTATGCAAATGCCAATTATCTGGAATTATATTCCAATTTTGTTGAGCTTCTGGCATGTTGGAAAAGTCTTTCAGAATTTTTCCAAAATTCATCAAGGTGTCATTGATGAAATAAAGGCCATAATCATAAACCTCTTCATTGTTAAAGACTCAGTCCCTGTACTGCTTTGTATGTTCCAAATCTGTGTCAAAGATCATCACAGATAGAATGCTTGAATTCATCCTATAAAGCTTCTGAAGTGGCAGGAGCACAGTGAAATAGAATAGTACAAAACAACTGTCTGAGAGCTGATCCTAGTTGGATTGGAGCAGCTTCAGTGAGACACTGCCTCCATTCTGCATCATTCTCCAAAAGACCTAGAGCCTTGCATCCTTCTTAATAAGTTGGATAGATATGGCTATTGACTGTCCTGAAATTAGCCCATGAAGTTGCATTGGTTACAACAGTCAAGAGCATTCTGAGATAGAACCTTTCTTTCTGTCTTGGTGAAGCAAAATACATCCTCCCAATTGCTGTACCTTTCTGTCTCTTCTTCCAAGTCTATTTAGATGTCTCATAAATAAACTTGGTTGAAAAGTTCTGATAAGCGGTATTATTATTGGAAAACCTGGTATTGGCTTCAAACTAAGCTGTGAGTGCAGTCTTGTCTGCATTAGGTCTAGCAGCCACCACCTGTATTGATTCATCATCTGGGAAATAGACTTCATGCTGGTTTTTTAAATGCACAGACAATCTGTACACTGAAGGATATTCAGCATGCATATTAAATTCAAAGATGTGCCAGCAAGCTTTAGGGGCAGAAATGTATCTGGCATTCAAGTGTTCCTTGATTTTATCCCTCTCATCCCTAGCAATCTTCAAAGTTGTCCTATCATGGCTCTTCACTTCAGAGCATATCAGAGATTTCTGGAAAAAGATCAATTAGAAATAGGTCAGATAATTTCTAACAAGTATTTCTCAGAAAATTCTGAAAAAATTGCCTTATTAGGAAATTTTTATAAAAGTTTCTAGAGAAACACTCATTAAAAATTACATGACCTGTTTTTAATATGCGTAACTGCAGCAAGCAAGCTAGAAGTATTCAGACAATTGGCAACTATGGACTTAGTTAGTGCAAAAGAAATCTAAACTGTAGAGTAAACTGAGATGTAAACAGGATACTCTGTTCTGTTTTTAGCTAGTGACAATGATAAGTATTTATAGTAAAAATGAGTTCACCATTGCCAAGTGGCTAAAGATTGCCAAGGCATGATGAACTATAAGTAAACGCTGTGCATTAAACTAAATTGTAAGAAATGAACAAACATGCTGTTCATCTGAACTAATAGAGAGCACTAAGAGATGTCAGGCATCAGAGTAAAATGCCAAGCTATTTGTCACAAGTAAATGCTATTATTCCTAATTTATAAGCGCTGTCATCAGCTAGCTGTACCATGTGCTGATTGATTGATGCCATCTGTTAATACTTGTCAACAGTATGATGCTAGCTGTTACCTGTTATTTTAGCTGCCTCTGGCACTATCACTGATTGGATCTATTGCTTGTCATGTGTGGCCATCAAGTAGGGCCTAAAATGAATAAATTGTGGTGTGCCAAGTTCGAAACAAGTATGGCAAGGTGTTTAGAACTGATGCTGAGTCTGCTATTGATGCACCTAGCCTGTGTGGGGTTTTATCAGTGTCTTCTTACTACAACAGTGAATTTCAAGTTTGTTTTCTGCTATTGATGCACCTAGCCTGTGTGGGGTTTTATCAGTGTCTTCTTACTACAACAGTGAATTTCAAGTTTGTTTGGTCATATATAGTCAAAGAACATGCAAAGCATGAAAACTGGTGTCCACTTAATCATGTTTGGCCTTTTCTCATCTGGATACTTTTTAAAAATGTCTAAATATAGTATTTATATTTGATATCAAAGTTTACAATATATATATTTACTCTAAGTATGAAAATTGAAACTCTAAATACAAAAAATAAGCTAACACTTATGTTGTTACCCTAAAAGGAAGGTTCTTGATCAGCTTTGGTCAGCATTAGATTTTTCTAGATGTCATCCCATTCTATATAGATTTAAATAAATATATCATATTTTAAAATATAAAAAAAAGCTGATCAACAATAGACTGGGCTCACTGCTGGCATCCAATTGTGTTTCCTTGGGAAAAAGTGAAAAGGAAACCTGTTATGCCATTTCCAATGTATCAATTTCTGATGGAAAAAAGTCTTTAAACAAAGGAAATTTGCCTTTTTCTATTGTAAAAACCTAGCTAAGAAACAGGCAACAGGTTTCTTTGACCCTGTTTTCATCAGAAACAGATTCTGGCCTCAGTAGTGGCTGATTAAAATATAATTTAGAATAATGAAGAAATAATAATAATATTCAATATTTAATGGAGGACATGCATATTCATTTAAAGATGCATATACCAATGCATGCAAATTTTATTGAAAAATAAATATAAAAAATAAAGAAAATTTATTTATTAAGTTTATTTGTCATAAAGACAAAATATTTATTTTTTTTATAAAAACAAAAATGTTGCACATGATTTAAATTGCCTTGTCTGTGTGCAAACAAGCAAAGCCAAAGCTCAACAGACCATATGACTGCAGCATCTTTGGCAGAACAAAAACTATTCATCTGTATGGAGCAAAGCAAAGCCAAAGCTCAACAGGCCACATAATGCACGTGACTGCAGCACCTTTACCAGGACAAAAACTACTATCATGCAACATAATAAAACATATCTAATGCATTTCCAACTTAGTCTGGAGTGAGACAAGGTTTCATTGCTGAGTCCCTTGGTGGCAAATGGTCAAGCAGTTGTCATGCCTGCTGATTCAGCAGCAAGGCAGAGTCTGAAATTCTCTCATGTCTTGGTCTTATTGACTCATTCTTTACAGTGCAGCAGAGTGTGAATTCAGCATCTTACTAAGGTGCAATGCCTTCATGACATCTGACTCAGAGGAGACTCTGAGCTATAGGGGTGGAATAGTATTCATCAAGACATAAACCTCTTCTCATTACTTATATAAGAGAGTCGGGGACACAAACCAAAACACAGACTGTTTGAAACAGTGTTTTGATGGGATGTCTCTGCAGTTGAGCAAAGATATGAAAAAAGTAGCACCTAACAGGTCACACAAATGTGTGACCCACATGTATTGATGAGGCCTGAGGTGAGGCTAAAGCTGGCTAACTATAGTACAATAATTAAGGGTGAGGGGGAAGGGTCAATTAAAAAAGGAGGACTAGAAGTAAAATACTGTGAGCAGGAGGCCACCACGACCTTCCCATCACATGGTTACTATAGATATTTTGATGAGAATGGAAGAAAGGAATTCTATTCACCGAAATAGCTAGGTGAGAGGTGAGCAAAGGCTCACCATGGGGCCATGGGATGTGTCTCACCGATAATGAGAATATAAATAAAAGGAATTTCTTGAATATACGAAAAGAAAAGCAAGAAACTGTTGGCCAACAGTGCTTGCAGTGAGACAGGACCTGAAACATGAGAGAGCGACAATGCACTCACCTGGGCAGCCGATGGAGAAGGAGAAGGATGACGAAGGAGGCCACCCAAAATGTCTGAGACCGTACTGTTCACAACACGGAAACCGCCATGCTCTGGCACCGTGCCGAGAACGGCACCCAGCCGAAAGAGGGAGAGAGGTGATGTGACGATCGGAGACTTCTTGGCACGCAGAGGCCTCCGAAAACGCTCCTCACCTCCGGTAGTCGCCTTTACGCCGATTGATCTCGGATGTTATGCCGAGATCTAGCATGGCCGAGCACTGCCACCTTGTCGGTGATTCCCGCGCCATCAATCTTTGATGGCTGTTGCCTCACTGCCTGCTTTACTGCTTGTTGGTGTCGAAGAGTCTTTTTACACAGTTTTGGGATAGGTTTTTCATGTGAGTCATCCCTTGTCTACAGGTTTCGACTTATTGCTTACAGTTTTCAGCATTTTTAGGGTATATTTGGATTATTGACTCTTTTTGTCTGCCTCGAGTGAGGCAGACGTACTTACTTACAGTTTATTGAACTTTCTAACGTCGTACCATTAGATTCACATACTTACGAATATAATAGGTACGACATAATGCTTAGTCACTTATTCTGGACTGAGGATTCACATACTTACGAATATATTAGATTTGTGTTGGGTATCGAGTTCTAACATGGCGTACTCAGGTTCGCTCTGTAGCGGTGAATTCACAGTCAGGAAGGGCGGCAGATACAGCGCCAGTCTCACAGGTCGCGCCTTTGTCTCTTTGTCTCTTTCAATATCACAATCCCTTCACATTCACTGTTCCATTCTCTCACTGTCTCATTTACGTATATACCAGCGAGCGTAGCCAGAGATGACCCCGCTCACACCAGTCATACGCCCACATTACATCACGCGTCTTTTCGCCACCATCCCTATTCCATTTCATTCCTTTTCGCACTTTCAATCTCTCTACTCGTACTTACTAAGTCCCTCGTAGTTAGCTTGAGTTTCGGTTTCTCTCTCCTGTCTCGGGAGAAGAGCCGGCCCTCGAGAACATCAGGACTCAAGAAATACATTCTTTCCCGCAACACACGCGTATACCGTCAAAATCAAACCACTCCTCGAACCCTCAACCGTCCATCAATCAGCCGGAATTAATATAAAAACACACTAACTGAGCCATAGAATAATCGTTGTTCTTCGGTCTAACAGTCTGATTTCTAACAGGAAAGAGGTTCAAACTTGAGATAGATATCAAAAGTTGGTTACGTTCAAATCGAAAGCTATAATCATACAGACCTCATTCCGAGAGCTTGGGAGAAAAATCTCACATTTCGAAGGAGAGATACCATTTCAAAATTTCATGATCCGAACTAGCTGATGCATGGTTTTATACTTGAGTGATCGGTGGCGGGGAAAAAGCGATTATGTAATGTCTCGCCACGTCGTGACCACTTGACACGACAGCCTTTTCAACTTACACCACTATGTCGTCCCGCATTAACATTGCTCGCCCTCAACAGCCCAGTTTCAATCCTGATCCCCATGGTCTTTCAAATTCCCGGCCGTCTACTGGTTACCGTGCTGCCAACCCTGATGATCCTGTCGAGAAATTGAAGGCGTACAGCCGACTAGTGGAGGACAACATCGAAATCTATTCACAACCTTTGAAACCTCATTTGCCGGCCATTGGGCGATTTTTGATTGTTGTCACTTTCTTGGAGGACGCGTTGCGTATTATTACCCAATGGGGTGACCAAATCTGGTATTTGCAGCAGTAAGGCTTGACCATCAATGGGGCATCTTTTTCCTGTGGCTGACTTGTCATCTTATCTCCAGACACAGAAAATTCCCATGGGGTATCTCTCACCTATTTCTTATTGTCAATGTCATCGTGAGTTGTGGCTGTCAAGTGTATTGAGTTTATAACTAAACGTGGTTGAAGACGATGTTGAGCGGTTCTAGTGCTGTCATCCTTAAGCGGTACACGGAATTTGCAATCACAGGTCTGCTTTCCGTCGTCATCATTCAAGGCTTTGGTTATGGCCTCATCTTCGACCTCAACTTCTTCCTTCGCAACTTGAGCGTCATTGGTGGTCTATTCATGGTGTTCAGCGATTCGATGGTTTCACGGAAGTCGCCATTTGCCGGTTTACCTACTATCAGCGAAACAGATCGCAAAAAATAGTGTGCCGACTTTACTCGTGTGTTTACCGCAGTCTGACGGTTGTACAGTTTCCTCCTCGCTGGACGAGTTCTTTTGATCTTCCTATTCCTAGGATTCATTCTACAGGGTGAATGGAGCATCGCTCGGGTTCTCGTCTCGATCATCGGTCTTGCTGCATGTGTCATGGTTGCCATTGGTTTTAAGGCGAAATGGTCCGCAGCATTCCTCGTCGTCGTCTTAAGTATCTTCAACGTGTTCGCCAATAACTGGTGGTCCGTACATTCTGCGCATCCTCAGCGTGATTTCCTTAAGTATGTTTCACCATTTTCCCGTGCTCATCGGTGCTGTGCTGATTTATCAACGTTAGGTACGACTTCTTCCAAACGCTCTGTCCGTGTCTTTTCATCTCTATTCTTTCCATGATCCTGATATGAATATAATATAGCTATCGTTGGTGGTCTCATTCTTCTCGTCAACATGGGGCCTGGTAAGTGACAATTACAATGTATCGTTGTTGGTCGCAACCCATATTGTTACAGGTGGATTGTCAGTAGATGAGAAGAAGAAGACGTATTAGGCTTGGAGGCCTGAGTGTGTGACAGTGCGTGTGACGAGTCTCGAAGGAAGTCGGAATCCAGTCCTCTAGTCCTACATATTTTGCACTATATTCATTTCCTCATGCACAAAACTATTGTACACACGGATACTATGTAGGTGTAGAATTGGCTTCAACTTGTCTGCGTGAGATAGTTTCTGAATTGGCAGGTAAGTCACCATTCGTCAGTTACAGACAACGAAGTATGAGCTCGATTCACGCGTCACGCAGCGTGCAGTGGTGGCACTTATGTAGGTAGAGCTTCCGGATGAATCATCTGTCACACTCGTAAATCCCGTACCATTGTTACTATGTTACTATGAGTACACTGTTGATGCGAAATGTAAGTTTTTATTTTATTTTTAAGCTGTCCAAGTGAAATTGAACAAGACTTAGATTTTAAAATATAAAACCTCAGTTCACGAAGTTCTGGGGGTTTAGGTTACACGCGCGCACACGTTGTAATAATAGTATAATTTTTAATTGATTTATTAAGAGGTAGCTTAAAGCGCACTCAAAAATGGGTCAAAATAGTATTAATACTGAACCCGAAGCTACTGTACTGCTCGTAGGCCTAAGATATCCGCTCCCTGGGGATTCCGAGCCGTGGCAATGCAATTGCTTGCCCGACTCCCTCAAATTCCCTTCCCTTTTATACTGCCTCCTTCGACGCACGGACCGTCGAATCCCTCGTGCGTTTTTATATCGTTCCTCGTTTATTGCACACGGCTGGCGCTCGGCATAGCGTTGTACCGGATCTAGACCTCGGTTGCTGTTTGTGCCGGCGCTTGGCGTCGTGGCTAAAGGTTCGTCCATCTTTTTCTTCAGCCGTTCCTTCTCTTCTAACTCTCTTCCCTCGATTACCCTTCTTCCTTTCCTTGCCAGAGTGGTATGTCGTGATCGCGTGGTCGTGGTACAACGTGTGTGTCAAGGTGCTGAGGACGAGGCTCTTTGTTGTTTCCAATGGTACGTTGTCACTTGGGGATAGTTCTTTTTGATGGTTGATGCCGGATCTGTCTGCCGAGCACCGCCACTGTCGGCTATCCCCTTTGATCGGATATTCGGCGCATCTCTACTTGGCTGCTTACACGCTGAGTTCGTCGTCTTTACATGTTTGTGAGTCTTTTTCGAGGTGAAGGCTCCCGCGTCTACAGTTTTCGACGCCTGCTTACAGTTTTCAGCAGATAACCGTTTGGTTTGTTTTATTTTTAGGGAGCCTTTCTTTGTCTTTCGTATGCCTCGTTTCAGAGGCATTCGTATCACTGTATATGACAACTAAGCATCAGATTGCAATTCTCTTGCCTCAAGATGCCTTGGCTTTTGGCATGGAAAGATCAATAAGAATGATATTGACACTGGACAGAGCATGACTAAGTACAGGAATGGCAAGTGCAACCATAATAAATTGGCAGTCCGCAGAACGGAGGCACGGGATGAATGCGGAACGCGTTTTGAACAACCGTGTCACGGTCACGTACGCTTGGACATCCCT
>JAMWFC010000113.1:2375640-2397960 GCA_027475525.1 Macrolepiota albuminosa
AACCCGTACGCCAGGCGCTGGAGACGGCGTTGTACTGCGTATACGTCCAGCGCACCCAACCACAGTTGGCGTCATCACCGGAACCTGGGCAAGGTGCCTTCTGTTTTTCAGTCTTCTTTCGCCCCTTACATCACCTTTTACCCCAGGAAACCAAGTATATACATTTTTCTATTTTACATATTCTACAGTAGCAACCAGGGTAACGAGACGAACAAGAAGTGACAAGAAAAACACGAAAAAGACGCCGCCCCTAGCCGGAACTCCCCTCGCCAGACCTTCCCCTCGGCCAATCCCGGAAATCCTCCCCCACCCCCTCTGGACCGTGTTCCCGCCATACCTCCTCGGCTAGCTGATCCCAGGACAGGAGCTGCTCGCCCTCGTCCAGAACACGCTCAAACCACGACCCCGGGGCTGGGACGTTCCTTCGGCGGTGAGCACCCACCAACCTCCCCAGCAAATCCAGGCCCCGCTCCACCCCGGGGTTCCCTCCCTCTGACCGCAGCCCCTCTTGGAGAGATGTGAACGCCACGGCGGCCCCGTCCAAGAGCAGGCGGTGCTCCTGAGCCCAGCCTGGAAACGTTAGTATGACCCAGCCACGAAAGGGAGGCACTCACTCAGGGAGGCCATGCGCCCGATAACCACGTCCCGGCGCAGGGCCTCAACCAACTCGGGACTCGAGGGACCCTGCGCCGGGATCCCCACCCCCTGCTCCAGCCTGGCCCTCATAGCGTCCAGCTGGGCCTCGGCTCCTCCCCGGGCTACCCTCGCCTCCTCCAGCTCCCGGAGGGCGGTCTCACGGTCCTCCTCCAGCCCCTTCTGGATCGCTGCCTCCTCCCTCGCCGCCTCCTCTCGCTCCTCCTGCTCCCGGTTGGCCTGCTCGAGGCGCTCCTGCAGAGCCCCCACTCCGATGCCCAGCAGTCACCCCGACAATGGGGAAAATACCGCTGGGGAGAGGCGCACTGGGGAAGCCGGGGACGGGGACTGGGGAGCCAGGGACGGGGTCTCCACAGGCAGGCGTGCCCTCTTGGATGGATCCGGTAAGGGGCTGGGCGACGCCCGCCTCTTCCCTTTGTCTAGGTGCCCCCCTCGACCCTCGTGACTCCCAGTCCCGGCCCGGGTCACCCAACGAGTAATGAGGACCACAGGCCGGCCCCAGCCCCCCACCCGGACAACCCCCTGACCTCCCGACCCCCCGCTGGATGGCTGCACGGGCGCCATGGGCACCTCCCCCTCTGGCTCCACCCCCTCGTCCACCAGCTCCACCACCCAGTCCCGCTCCTCGACCCCCATCCTCCGGGTGACCCCCTCCAGCGGCCACCCCTGCTCTCGCGTGATGCAGTGCGCCCTCCACAACGCCGAAACGGAGCACCGCTCGTGGTTGAGGCGGCACGCCTCACATACCGACGTGTCTCGGCGGGACGAAGGAACTGGGACCTCGAACTCGCACGGCACCACCCGGCGGGCACAATGCAGACACTGTAATGCCGGAGTTAGCCAGGAAAACCGAGGTAGGAATCCACTCACCGGCTCATTGCTCACGCACCAGTTGTGCGCAGGCAACCCCTGGGGCCTCTCCAGCGCTTCCTTGAACATCTCCTGCGACGCGTCCGCCCACGCAATGCGCCGATCGTCCAGGACCACCGTAACTGCCCCTACCGCCATCCCGGAGCAGCAGAATCGAGGGGCGGGCAACCTAGGGCGGGGAGGAGGCTGAGGGCGGGGAGGACGGACGGTCATCCGTGCAAACGTAGGCGCGGGACAACCCTGACGGGACTCCGAGGGAACGCTAGGACCCGCATCGGGGGCAGACTCCGGTTGCCGACTGGGACCCGCCTCCGGGATCGGAATATTGAGTTGTTCTGGAATAGAAAGGTCAGTTGAGACAGACGGACAACGTGAAAAGCACTCACGTTGCCGGACGAGCTCCGCCACGCATTCCCGGTCAAGGCAAGCTCGGTACCGCGTGTCCCAGGCTTCCCAGGCCATGAGGGGCGCGACCTCGTTGGTTTGCGGGGGCGTTGGAGAATGGGTTGGCGTACGCGACATGTTTGAACTTGACGGTAAAATTTTTTTTTCGATACGTGGCAAGTCAGGTGCCGGATCCCACGGTTGAACCCCGGTCCGAACCACCGGCTACGTGTGCCTCGGAGGGTCTCGGCGCTGAGGGGGGGGGTGATGTCACGACCCCTCCCCTCCAGGCCCACCCCGGAACACCCCCGGAACACCCTCCGGGACCCTCCCTCCGACCCCACAGGACACGCCCCACCATCACGACCGCCGACACCGCCATCACGCGCATCAAGGACCGCCATCAGCTGTCACAAGCCCCGATCAACAATTGGATCACGTGACTCGTTCCAGCCATTGTGCATCACGCATCACAGCTCCATCCGCGCCAATTGATCGCGCGCCCCACACGCGCGATCCTGGTATGCAGCCCCTGCCGCTACTCAATAACCCCCAGAACCCATCCCAGACATCCTGGAACCCCGAGACCCGGCCCCGTAGTACTTATAGCATAGTTCCCTGTTGTACTTGCCAGTTTTGATATTATATATACTGTTACTTTGCTTTACTTGGATTGTTGCGTGCCCTCTATTTGACTGGTACGCATTGACTGGCACGCTTGACTGGCACGCTTGGATAATCGCGTGCTCTAAGACTGGTACGCACTTCGCGACTTTAACTTACTAACTTGGTCTCGTCTTAGAACCTCCGGTTCACGACTCGACCCCCACCCGAACTCCCCAGTTACCACCACCCAAAACCCCCGGACTAAGTCCCCTCTCCCGGGATTTCCCCGTCCACGTCTTGAACCCCGGAGTCCTAGCCCCGGAGTTCCAGACACCCAAGTATCCGTGGGTCAAGTCCGCATTGTAAGGGCGATTGCTTTCCCGGAAAGCCCCCGACTCAGCGGAACCTGACAGTAGCTTGTTGGGACTTTGTCCTCAAACTCCCCCAACTAAGCCTCCACCCTAACCTCACTTTGTTTGGCTAGGGCTCCAAGTATGTATAAGTATCTTAGCCTCCACCCCAACCTCACTTTGTTTGGTTAGGGCTCCAAGTATGTATATGAGTAACTCAGTCTTCACCCCAACCTCATTTTGTTTGGTTAGGGGCTCCAAATATGTATATTAGTAACTCAGCTTCTATCATGATCTTCCTTTCATTATGTTTTACTGATTCTAGCATATGTTGTTAATGAATAGAGAGTTTTACATTTATCAAGAAATGATGCTACAATTCCAAGTTATATATATTCTATTAGTACAGTATCAACAAATGTCAAGTTAGATGCTAAAATATAAAAGTTAGTAATAAGTAGTTAATTAACAATCACACTTACATTTGTAAACTATTGAGGACTTCTTGATATACAATATTTGCAGTTGTTTTTGATATATTTTCTTCTGACAAAATAACCTTGATACAATCTTCTGATGTGCATCAAGAAAGTGCAACTTAAAGTTGGCCATGTGTAAAAACTGGTGATTGAAGGTCCAATCAAACATGCTTGACTGATTGTCCTTGAAACTTGTTGATAGTCATGGCAAAGGCCAATCAAATTGGAAATTGTCTCCTGCATAATGGTATGGGCAAATCCTCTTCAGAAGCATCTAGATTAATCCTTGGAATCAAAACAGTTGAAATTGTCTCCTGCATAATGGTATGGGCAAATCCTCTTCAGAAGCATCTAGATTAATCCTTGGAATCAAAACAGTTGAACTTGCAAACTTGACATCTCCACCAATAATACAACATCTGAGGACTCTGATGCTGATATGAGTGACAATTATTCTTGTTCCATTGCAAAGTTCTTTGGTTGTATCCAGATTTCTGAGGAGCATGACAGGAACTCCAACTTTCAAAACCAGTTTAGCCAAAGGCAAACTAGCAGCTTTCAAAGAGTTGAGATATTTCACAGGATATAATGCAAGGCCATCAGGATTCCTGTTATCAGAGAGAACAGAATCTGCACTCTGTAAGATCCTTTCTTCTCCTAGATACCTCTCTAGAACTTCTGCATTAATCTCCTCTATATCAGAGTTCTTGCCAGAGAAAATAGTCTGGTCCAGATAATACTGATTATTTTGAGGATGACCAATATCAGAATATGTGGAAGAAATCAATCTAGTGATAAAATTGTCATCACAGATCATCCTTTCAGGCAGTTTGACTGTTTTTCCAGGTCTTAGATTTTTCTCTGCACCAACATCTAACAACCAAGCTGCATGAGCAATATTCTTTGCAGTCTGATCCAACCTTATATTTTGAACCAAGTAGTGGACTTGAATATGATTCCAAAGTTGGCCCCTTTCAAGTGAAGCAGCAATTATCTGCTGCCTGAGTCCATGTGGAACTACTAGAAGAGTTTGCCTGAAGTCTCCTTCAAAAACTACAGTAACTCCACCAAAAGAAATGTTGTTATTAAAGATGTCTCTGAAGCTACAATCCACAAAGTCAATGGCATTTTTGTGTTGCATTGGAACTTCATCCCAAATAACAACTTTGGTATGAAGTATAAGCTGTGATAACTGAGTTCCTCTCTTGATATTGGCAATAGATGTGTCAAGAGCAGAAATGAGAATTCTGAATCTTAAATAAGCAGTCCTACTCCCTTCCAACAATAAAGCAGCAATCTCAGATGATGCTACACATAATGCCATATCTCCATTGGAATGAACAGCAGCAGCCAGAGTATTGCAGACAAAGGTTTTGCCACATCCTCTAGCACTGTAAATGAATAACATCGTGTCCAAATCATTGTTTACAAAGTCTATGATAGCATCAAAAGTCTCTAGTTGTTCTACATTGAACTTGGCCTTGTCTTCTTCTACTCTTTGCTTTAATTCCTCAACATCATAATTAGTTTCATCTTCTAAAAGTCTATTGCCTAGAAGAATAGTTTGATCAGTATTTAAGTCAATCTTTTATGCAAATGCCAATTATCTGGAATTATATTCCAATTTTGTTGAGCTTCTGGCATGTTGGAAAAGTCTTTCAGAATTTTTCCAAAATTCATCAAGGTGTCATTGATGAAATAAAGGCCATAATCATAAACCTCTTCATTGTTAAAGACTCAGTCCCTGTACTGCTTTGTATGTTCCAAATCTGTGTCAAAGATCATCACAGATAGAATGCTTGAATTCATCCTATAAAGCTTCTGAAGTGGCAGGAGCACAGTGAAATAGAATAGTACAAAACAACTGTCTGAGAGCTGATCCTAGTTGGATTGGAGCAGCTTCAGTGAGACACTGCCTCCATTCTGCATCATTCTCCAAAAGACCTAGAGCCTTGCATCCTTCTTAATAAGTTGGATAGATATGGCTATTGACTGTCCTGAAATTAGCCCATGAAGTTGCATTGGTTACAACAGTCAAGAGCATTCTGAGATAGAACCTTTCTTTCTGTCTTGGTGAAGCAAAATACATCCTCCCAATTGCTGTACCTTTCTGTCTCTTCTTCCAAGTCTATTTAGATGTCTCATAAATAAACTTGGTTGAAAAGTTCTGATAAGCGGTATTATTATTGGAAAACCTGGTATTGGCTTCAAACTAAGCTGTGAGTGCAGTCTTGTCTGCATTAGGTCTAGCAGCCACCACCTGTATTGATTCATCATCTGGGAAATAGACTTCATGCTGGTTTTTTAAATGCACAGACAATCTGTACACTGAAGGATATTCAGCATGCATATTAAATTCAAAGATGTGCCAGCAAGCTTTAGGGGCAGAAATGTATCTGGCATTCAAGTGTTCCTTGATTTTATCCCTCTCATCCCTAGCAATCTTCAAAGTTGTCCTATCATGGCTCTTCACTTCAGAGCATATCAGAGATTTCTGGAAAAAGATCAATTAGAAATAGGTCAGATAATTTCTAACAAGTATTTCTCAGAAAATTCTGAAAAAATTGCCTTATTAGGAAATTTTTATAAAAGTTTCTAGAGAAACACTCATTAAAAATTACATGACCTGTTTTTAATATGCGTAACTGCAGCAAGCAAGCTAGAAGTATTCAGACAATTGGCAACTATGGACTTAGTTAGTGCAAAAGAAATCTAAACTGTAGAGTAAACTGAGATGTAAACAGGATACTCTGTTCTGTTTTTAGCTAGTGACAATGATAAGTATTTATAGTAAAAATGAGTTCACCATTGCCAAGTGGCTAAAGATTGCCAAGGCATGATGAACTATAAGTAAACGCTGTGCATTAAACTAAATTGTAAGAAATGAACAAACATGCTGTTCATCTGAACTAATAGAGAGCACTAAGAGATGTCAGGCATCAGAGTAAAATGCCAAGCTATTTGTCACAAGTAAATGCTATTATTCCTAATTTATAAGCGCTGTCATCAGCTAGCTGTACCATGTGCTGATTGATTGATGCCATCTGTTAATACTTGTCAACAGTATGATGCTAGCTGTTACCTGTTATTTTAGCTGCCTCTGGCACTATCACTGATTGGATCTATTGCTTGTCATGTGTGGCCATCAAGTAGGGCCTAAAATGAATAAATTGTGGTGTGCCAAGTTCGAAACAAGTATGGCAAGGTGTTTAGAACTGATGCTGAGTCTGCTATTGATGCACCTAGCCTGTGTGGGGTTTTATCAGTGTCTTCTTACTACAACAGTGAATTTCAAGTTTGTTTTCTGCTATTGATGCACCTAGCCTGTGTGGGGTTTTATCAGTGTCTTCTTACTACAACAGTGAATTTCAAGTTTGTTTGGTCATATATAGTCAAAGAACATGCAAAGCATGAAAACTGGTGTCCACTTAATCATGTTTGGCCTTTTCTCATCTGGATACTTTTTAAAAATGTCTAAATATAGTATTTATATTTGATATCAAAGTTTACAATATATATATTTACTCTAAGTATGAAAATTGAAACTCTAAATACAAAAAATAAGCTAACACTTATGTTGTTACCCTAAAAGGAAGGTTCTTGATCAGCTTTGGTCAGCATTAGATTTTTCTAGATGTCATCCCATTCTATATAGATTTAAATAAATATATCATATTTTAAAATATAAAAAAAAGCTGATCAACAATAGACTGGGCTCACTGCTGGCATCCAATTGTGTTTCCTTGGGAAAAAGTGAAAAGGAAACCTGTTATGCCATTTCCAATGTATCAATTTCTGATGGAAAAAAGTCTTTAAACAAAGGAAATTTGCCTTTTTCTATTGTAAAAACCTAGCTAAGAAACAGGCAACAGGTTTCTTTGACCCTGTTTTCATCAGAAACAGATTCTGGCCTCAGTAGTGGCTGATTAAAATATAATTTAGAATAATGAAGAAATAATAATAATATTCAATATTTAATGGAGGACATGCATATTCATTTAAAGATGCATATACCAATGCATGCAAATTTTATTGAAAAATAAATATAAAAAATAAAGAAAATTTATTTATTAAGTTTATTTGTCATAAAGACAAAATATTTATTTTTTTTATAAAAACAAAAATGTTGCACATGATTTAAATTGCCTTGTCTGTGTGCAAACAAGCAAAGCCAAAGCTCAACAGACCATATGACTGCAGCATCTTTGGCAGAACAAAAACTATTCATCTGTATGGAGCAAAGCAAAGCCAAAGCTCAACAGGCCACATAATGCACGTGACTGCAGCACCTTTACCAGGACAAAAACTACTATCATGCAACATAATAAAACATATCTAATGCATTTCCAACTTAGTCTGGAGTGAGACAAGGTTTCATTGCTGAGTCCCTTGGTGGCAAATGGTCAAGCAGTTGTCATGCCTGCTGATTCAGCAGCAAGGCAGAGTCTGAAATTCTCTCATGTCTTGGTCTTATTGACTCATTCTTTACAGTGCAGCAGAGTGTGAATTCAGCATCTTACTAAGGTGCAATGCCTTCATGACATCTGACTCAGAGGAGACTCTGAGCTATAGGGGTGGAATAGTATTCATCAAGACATAAACCTCTTCTCATTACTTATATAAGAGAGTCGGGGACACAAACCAAAACACAGACTGTTTGAAACAGTGTTTTGATGGGATGTCTCTGCAGTTGAGCAAAGATATGAAAAAAGTAGCACCTAACAGGTCACACAAATGTGTGACCCACATGTATTGATGAGGCCTGAGGTGAGGCTAAAGCTGGCTAACTATAGTACAATAATTAAGGGTGAGGGGGAAGGGTCAATTAAAAAAGGAGGACTAGAAGTAAAATACTGTGAGCAGGAGGCCACCACGACCTTCCCATCACATGGTTACTATAGATATTTTGATGAGAATGGAAGAAAGGAATTCTATTCACCGAAATAGCTAGGTGAGAGGTGAGCAAAGGCTCACCATGGGGCCATGGGATGTGTCTCACCGATAATGAGAATATAAATAAAAGGAATTTCTTGAATATACGAAAAGAAAAGCAAGAAACTGTTGGCCAACAGTGCTTGCAGTGAGACAGGACCTGAAACATGAGAGAGCGACAATGCACTCACCTGGGCAGCCGATGGAGAAGGAGAAGGATGACGAAGGAGGCCACCCAAAATGTCTGAGACCGTACTGTTCACAACACGGAAACCGCCATGCTCTGGCACCGTGCCGAGAACGGCACCCAGCCGAAAGAGGGAGAGAGGTGATGTGACGATCGGAGACTTCTTGGCACGCAGAGGCCTCCGAAAACGCTCCTCACCTCCGGTAGTCGCCTTTACGCCGATTGATCTCGGATGTTATGCCGAGATCTAGCATGGCCGAGCACTGCCACCTTGTCGGTGATTCCCGCGCCATCAATCTTTGATGGCTGTTGCCTCACTGCCTGCTTTACTGCTTGTTGGTGTCGAAGAGTCTTTTTACACAGTTTTGGGATAGGTTTTTCATGTGAGTCATCCCTTGTCTACAGGTTTCGACTTATTGCTTACAGTTTTCAGCATTTTTAGGGTATATTTGGATTATTGACTCTTTTTGTCTGCCTCGAGTGAGGCAGACGTACTTACTTACAGTTTATTGAACTTTCTAACGTCGTACCATTAGATTCACATACTTACGAATATAATAGGTACGACATAATGCTTAGTCACTTATTCTGGACTGAGGATTCACATACTTACGAATATATTAGATTTGTGTTGGGTATCGAGTTCTAACATGGCGTACTCAGGTTCGCTCTGTAGCGGTGAATTCACAGTCAGGAAGGGCGGCAGATACAGCGCCAGTCTCACAGGTCGCGCCTTTGTCTCTTTGTCTCTTTCAATATCACAATCCCTTCACATTCACTGTTCCATTCTCTCACTGTCTCATTTACGTATATACCAGCGAGCGTAGCCAGAGATGACCCCGCTCACACCAGTCATACGCCCACATTACATCACGCGTCTTTTCGCCACCATCCCTATTCCATTTCATTCCTTTTCGCACTTTCAATCTCTCTACTCGTACTTACTAAGTCCCTCGTAGTTAGCTTGAGTTTCGGTTTCTCTCTCCTGTCTCGGGAGAAGAGCCGGCCCTCGAGAACATCAGGACTCAAGAAATACATTCTTTCCCGCAACACACGCGTATACCGTCAAAATCAAACCACTCCTCGAACCCTCAACCGTCCATCAATCAGCCGGAATTAATATAAAAACACACTAACTGAGCCATAGAATAATCGTTGTTCTTCGGTCTAACAGTCTGATTTCTAACAGGAAAGAGGTTCAAACTTGAGATAGATATCAAAAGTTGGTTACGTTCAAATCGAAAGCTATAATCATACAGACCTCATTCCGAGAGCTTGGGAGAAAAATCTCACATTTCGAAGGAGAGATACCATTTCAAAATTTCATGATCCGAACTAGCTGATGCATGGTTTTATACTTGAGTGATCGGTGGCGGGGAAAAAGCGATTATGTAATGTCTCGCCACGTCGTGACCACTTGACACGACAGCCTTTTCAACTTACACCACTATGTCGTCCCGCATTAACATTGCTCGCCCTCAACAGCCCAGTTTCAATCCTGATCCCCATGGTCTTTCAAATTCCCGGCCGTCTACTGGTTACCGTGCTGCCAACCCTGATGATCCTGTCGAGAAATTGAAGGCGTACAGCCGACTAGTGGAGGACAACATCGAAATCTATTCACAACCTTTGAAACCTCATTTGCCGGCCATTGGGCGATTTTTGATTGTTGTCACTTTCTTGGAGGACGCGTTGCGTATTATTACCCAATGGGGTGACCAAATCTGGTATTTGCAGCAGTAAGGCTTGACCATCAATGGGGCATCTTTTTCCTGTGGCTGACTTGTCATCTTATCTCCAGACACAGAAAATTCCCATGGGGTATCTCTCACCTATTTCTTATTGTCAATGTCATCGTGAGTTGTGGCTGTCAAGTGTATTGAGTTTATAACTAAACGTGGTTGAAGACGATGTTGAGCGGTTCTAGTGCTGTCATCCTTAAGCGGTACACGGAATTTGCAATCACAGGTCTGCTTTCCGTCGTCATCATTCAAGGCTTTGGTTATGGCCTCATCTTCGACCTCAACTTCTTCCTTCGCAACTTGAGCGTCATTGGTGGTCTATTCATGGTGTTCAGCGATTCGATGGTTTCACGGAAGTCGCCATTTGCCGGTTTACCTACTATCAGCGAAACAGATCGCAAAAAATAGTGTGCCGACTTTACTCGTGTGTTTACCGCAGTCTGACGGTTGTACAGTTTCCTCCTCGCTGGACGAGTTCTTTTGATCTTCCTATTCCTAGGATTCATTCTACAGGGTGAATGGAGCATCGCTCGGGTTCTCGTCTCGATCATCGGTCTTGCTGCATGTGTCATGGTTGCCATTGGTTTTAAGGCGAAATGGTCCGCAGCATTCCTCGTCGTCGTCTTAAGTATCTTCAACGTGTTCGCCAATAACTGGTGGTCCGTACATTCTGCGCATCCTCAGCGTGATTTCCTTAAGTATGTTTCACCATTTTCCCGTGCTCATCGGTGCTGTGCTGATTTATCAACGTTAGGTACGACTTCTTCCAAACGCTCTGTCCGTGTCTTTTCATCTCTATTCTTTCCATGATCCTGATATGAATATAATATAGCTATCGTTGGTGGTCTCATTCTTCTCGTCAACATGGGGCCTGGTAAGTGACAATTACAATGTATCGTTGTTGGTCGCAACCCATATTGTTACAGGTGGATTGTCAGTAGATGAGAAGAAGAAGACGTATTAGGCTTGGAGGCCTGAGTGTGTGACAGTGCGTGTGACGAGTCTCGAAGGAAGTCGGAATCCAGTCCTCTAGTCCTACATATTTTGCACTATATTCATTTCCTCATGCACAAAACTATTGTACACACGGATACTATGTAGGTGTAGAATTGGCTTCAACTTGTCTGCGTGAGATAGTTTCTGAATTGGCAGGTAAGTCACCATTCGTCAGTTACAGACAACGAAGTATGAGCTCGATTCACGCGTCACGCAGCGTGCAGTGGTGGCACTTATGTAGGTAGAGCTTCCGGATGAATCATCTGTCACACTCGTAAATCCCGTACCATTGTTACTATGTTACTATGAGTACACTGTTGATGCGAAATGTAAGTTTTTATTTTATTTTTAAGCTGTCCAAGTGAAATTGAACAAGACTTAGATTTTAAAATATAAAACCTCAGTTCACGAAGTTCTGGGGGTTTAGGTTACACGCGCGCACACGTTGTAATAATAGTATAATTTTTAATTGATTTATTAAGAGGTAGCTTAAAGCGCACTCAAAAATGGGTCAAAATAGTATTAATACTGAACCCGAAGCTACTGTACTGCTCGTAGGCCTAAGATATCCGCTCCCTGGGGATTCCGAGCCGTGGCAATGCAATTGCTTGCCCGACTCCCTCAAATTCCCTTCCCTTTTATACTGCCTCCTTCGACGCACGGACCGTCGAATCCCTCGTGCGTTTTTATATCGTTCCTCGTTTATTGCACACGGCTGGCGCTCGGCATAGCGTTGTACCGGATCTAGACCTCGGTTGCTGTTTGTGCCGGCGCTTGGCGTCGTGGCTAAAGGTTCGTCCATCTTTTTCTTCAGCCGTTCCTTCTCTTCTAACTCTCTTCCCTCGATTACCCTTCTTCCTTTCCTTGCCAGAGTGGTATGTCGTGATCGCGTGGTCGTGGTACAACGTGTGTGTCAAGGTGCTGAGGACGAGGCTCTTTGTTGTTTCCAATGGTACGTTGTCACTTGGGGATAGTTCTTTTTGATGGTTGATGCCGGATCTGTCTGCCGAGCACCGCCACTGTCGGCTATCCCCTTTGATCGGATATTCGGCGCATCTCTACTTGGCTGCTTACACGCTGAGTTCGTCGTCTTTACATGTTTGTGAGTCTTTTTCGAGGTGAAGGCTCCCGCGTCTACAGTTTTCGACGCCTGCTTACAGTTTTCAGCAGATAACCGTTTGGTTTGTTTTATTTTTAGGGAGCCTTTCTTTGTCTTTCGTATGCCTCGTTTCAGAGGCATTCGTATCACTGTATATGACAACTAAGCATCAGATTGCAATTCTCTTGCCTCAAGATGCCTTGGCTTTTGGCATGGAAAGATCAATAAGAATGATATTGACACTGGACAGAGCATGACTAAGTACAGGAATGGCAAGTGCAACCATAATAAATTGGCAGTCCGCAGAACGGAGGCACGGGATGAATGCGGAACGCGTTTTGAACAACCGTGTCACGGTCACGTACGCTTGGACATCCCTTACTTGTACTTCCATCTTCTGTAATTACTTCGCGTTAATCGCGTCTCTTTCGCAACTCTACTTCGTGTTCCACCTTGCCTGTGTTCTACCTCTCACATTCCTCTGCATTATGACTCTCGGCTCCACACAGGACTCCTCTGACGCCACGGCCTCCACCTCCAGGGTACGCAGAAGCTCGCGCATCCGCTCTGACTCCGTGCCTCTGTCAGAGGCCGACGTCCCACCGGTTACCACGCGCAGGAAGCGCGTTTTTCGGCAATCCTTGATGTTGGATGTCACCGAGGACAAGGAGCTCTCTGACGACGAACCTGGTGTGGACTTCAACGACTCTCCTCTCAATGAGTGCCATGTCACTCCTGTGACGCAGCCCGATTGTCTGCCTTCCAATGGGGAGGATTGCAATTCCTTCCCAGAGCCTTCTCTCCGATCGCCTCTCCATTCCCTAGCCAAGACTCACACCATCCCCTTTTTCTCACAAAGGATACCTCCACGTGATCACCTTTCTCCATCCCCTTGTACACTTTCCTCTTCCAAGGCTGCACACTGACGCACCATCTCCCCCTCAATCTCCCAGTCACCAACTTTCCCCTGGCTCGGCAGAGAATTACATGCGCTCAGAGAACTTCCATGCCTCTTCTTTCTTACACCCTTCCTCTGCCTCCCAGATCCCTTCCCGCTTCCAACATCCGGGTTCCTCTTTGCCCACCCCTGTTCTCATCTCCTCTTCTTCACTGCCTATTCCTGGTCCCTCTTTGCCAGATACATTCTCTCTTGCAAACTCTCATTTTGCAGGCCCCTGCATCTTCAGCCCCCTCTGGGGACTCAATTACAGTCTCCTGGGTGGAGCTTCTTTCTCTCTTACAGAGTTTTGGCATTGGGATGGCTTGTGCATTTTCACAGGACAGTGCCTGGTATTTATACCAGGCTTTCCTACATCCACCCCTTCTCTGGCTGCAATAAGCTCTATATTTATGCCCTCTACATTGCCTGTGATCAGTGTTACTCTGGCCATGCCTTCTCTGGGCCATACTGGCCTTAACATATTTCTCTATTCTGACAGTCCATCCTCTTCTTTTATCATGATCTCCTTACCTCTACCACCTGTTCATTCCAGGACATCTCCTGTTCTTGGTGTCTTTGCCATGTGCCTCTTGCAGCCATGACAGAAATTAATCCAAATATCATGCCCATTTTATTATGTGTCCAATGCATTTTCAATGCAGGTTGGTGCATATATGTTTCCTTTGATGCTTTAATGATAGCTGCTTGTCATTGGGCTTTTATGGCACTAAATTGTCAGGGTGACTCCTCCCTGTCACTTACCTCAGCAGGGGAGATTGAGGTCTCTAGTTCAAGGTTTGATCAGAGTAAGAAACACCTGCTTTCTGTCTTTGAGTTCATGCAGGCCTCCTCAACACTTGTTTGAGTTATTTGGAACTGCTTAAAGGCAGTCTCTGAGGGTCTTATTGGGGGCCCCATAGCTTATGCCATTGCAGATTGTTTCCAGATCCACTATGAACACATAGCATCATCAGGGTTTTGATGAAAATTTTCAGATCTACTTAGTTTATGACATTTTCCTTCATCACACATCTCCAGTCTCAAGGTAATTTGCACATAAATATATAGAATAAACTGGTCTTTGATTTTAAGTTCAATGATTGTATGCAGGATTGCATTCATTGGTCTATGAGCTTCAGTCTGATTTTTTTTTAGTGATGCCACCACTCTTTTATCTTCAACTCTCTCCTCTACACACCCTCCAACTTTTTTTAATCAGTCTTTTTGTAACATGGAAGCACTGTCAACTCAAGGCCACCAAGGACAATCTTCTCACTGTGGCAAATGTCATCAGGCATACACCACTAGTTCCCAAGGCTCCAGCAGATCCACCTGCTGCATGGTCTGTGGCAACAGCGACCACCACTTCTTCTCATGTACCAAAACTGGTCACATCCTCCAGAAAGTTGATAGTAGATTTGCTGACTCTGATGGTGTTACATACTGCTTTGTTTGTATGGCCTTAACTCCTGCAGTACAACAAACTGCCCCCACTGTCATGCCTGCTCCCTGTATGCTGGCAGTCAGCACTCAACACAGAACTGTGCTGCTCAGTAGATTCTTTCTGGTCACAACTCCTCTCAATGTAGGTCAATAGATCTCCTATCTTCATGACACCAACTCTCTTGATTGTTTTTCTCATATCATACATAGACTACAATATAGTTTCTTTTTAGGTCTAGAGACCTTTACATTATATGATACCTTCTCTCTTCTTAAACACTATCAAGAAACCTCTCATCACACTTTTAATAGATAAATATAACTTCTTGGCCAAGTTTCAGAAGAATTCTCTCCTAAGCTGGCAGAACATTTGTTTAGACATTACCACACTGCTCTACTCAATGTCATTGAATGCATTCCAGGAAAAATGAGGATCACTGTAGATCACTCTTATCCTCATCACAATCTGCTGATTCTCTCTGTAAATTCTCACATCTATATGAAGAGATTTTAATGCAACTGGGGCACCTTTTCAGCTTGCTGAATATTAGTTGCTGATACACTGTCTGGTACACAAGTTGCAGTTTTTGATGTCAAATCCACATTTTGATTTCATTCCAACTAAATCTGATGAATGCCTCTTTACAGTGCTTTGTATTGATGATAAAATCACCTTTAATTATAGACTCAACTTTGGCATATCACTGGCATCTGGCATCTTTGGTTTTGTTGTGGACACTATTGTTTACATTTATTTAATCAAAAGGCATTGAGGCCCTCCTGAAATAAGTTGATGACTTCATCTTTTTTTGGTACTTACATTATCAAATTAATGGCTTCTGCTAAGAAGCTGCCAAAGGGGCTGGAGAGTGCTAGAAAAGAAAGTCCTCTGACACTGGGCACTCAAGAAATTCCACATCAAACTTCATTCTACAGAATATTTTTACAAAATTTCAAACTCACTTCTTTTAGATTACTACATTCTAGATTCCAACCACTGATAATCTGGCAGGCACCCCTTCTAAAGGCTTTTTCCCTTCTCAAAAATCATTATATCTATTTTCTCCAGCAGTTCCTACCTACTTTAAATCATTCATAGCTTCTAGTGTCCCCTACTCCAGCTTTTATTTAGATTAAACATCATGTCATCCTGTATGAGTTGCCTTCATAGCTTCTAATGTCTCCTATTTTATCACAAATGCTCCTCCTTATAAGCCTACACAATAATTATACAAACTTCTGTTAATTATTTCAAATTTTACACTTTGAATCTTTCTTCTACAAAATAACAACATCATCATATTTTGCTTGCAAACAGCTGTTGCGTACAGTTGCTGTAACTTTTCTCAATACATTATCCCAGTTTTCTGTTTGTGCACAGTCCTTTCTTGCAAGACATCAAAGTTGCTCTTTTATCTGGTTTATGAATAAAATCTAACACATTTCATCTTATCATTGAATGCCTGTTTTACAGATTCAGTTTTCATCAAATAAATACAATTCAGGAGCTTTATAGTCATGAACACCACTGATGCTATACATTGTGCTATTTCTCAGGACATTTCAGATTTTCTAAATTGTCAATCTAAAGTCACAATGCCCACTATCACACTGGATTCAAGCAATAGCATATTATCTACATCACATGAATCTGCCTTATCTTACCACTCCAGTCATTTACAAGTTGATTGTAAAAGGCAAAGAGACAACTACTTACATCATACATATCAAATAAATCATACAACCATTGTAAGTCAGTTATTTGTCATGCTTGGAAGCCTTCTACTCATCTACTCAAAAGAAGTACTTAAATGCTGCGCACCAATTCCTTGATTACTGACATGTCAACACAGTTCCTCCAGATGAGATGCTACCAGCTTCTGAGTCATTATTATACAAATTTGCTGCTTTATTTGCTGGTCAAGTTGCTAGTAAAACAGTTTCTGCTAAGTGTGATGGCATTTGGGCCTGGCACATAGAGAATGGTTATGCATACTATAGCAGTCAACAACTAGAATATGTTATTAAGGGTATTAAAAATTATTGTCCTCTCTCCTCATTCAGACCAAAGAGACCACTTATATCAAAAAACATGCTTAACAAAACATAGACTGATCTTTGCCTTTGTACCAATGCATATACTTCATAGCACTGGCCTGTTTTTAGGGATAAATCTATTTTGGCAAGATCTTGCCACTTTCAGATACAAAATTTGACTCATCACTGTATTCTACATGAGACAATCTGAAACTACCCATGACTTCTTCTGGCTCTCATCCTCTTCATCTTTTAAATACAAAAATGGATGGCCAATGGAGAGAAGATGTTATTCTGACAAAAAAGGACTTTATTGACCCTACCAACACATTAGTTTTTCACCACTTTGTTTTGACAATCTATTGCCTCATATTAAAATGCTACCAGAGGCTTTACAATTCTAACTCAACAAAAATTTCCTGGACAGATTAATTTCATATTCAGACAAAACAACTTTCCTATCATATTAGGCCATTGTTTTAGGATCGGTAGTACAACTCATTTATTGCTGGCTGGTATCTCTCCAGACATTGTCAAGATTCTTGGTAAATAAACATCAGATGCCTTTCTACATTACTTATATACTTATTATAATCTCTGACACCTCTCTGACTTCAACAACTCACATAGAGCTTGTCAGTTCATTGGAATCAGCCTTTTGTTTCTGCAGGATATATTTTTTTAGCAAGCACTACTTACCATGTTGGTATTGGTGGCCTCAGATGCAGACAGAGGTAGCAAAGTTCTGCCAGACATGTGAGTCCTGTCAGAGGTCAAAGACCAGCAATCAGAAGCTGGCAAAAAAGTTGCATTCCCTGCCTATACCAACTAAGCCATGGAATTCTATTGGAGTGGACTTTGTTGGTCTATTCTCTGAGCCCAAAAATTATAATTACCTCTGAGTGGTGATATGTCACATGACTAGTATGGTGCATACAACCACTACTGTGTCCAAGCTGTTATGGATCTACTTAAAAGAATTTGTAAGGCTACATGGCCTTTCAAGCTTGATTGTAAGTGACTGAGGCCTTAAGTTCATGTCTCACTAGTGGTGAGAGCTGCATAAGCTCCTGAGTGCTAAATTACTCATGTCAATGTCATTTCACCCACAAACAGATGGACAGACAGAATGAGCAAACAGGAGTATTGCCCAAATATTTTGTATGGTGGTCAGGCCAGACCAATGTGACTGAGTAGACAAGATACCCCTGACCAAGTTTGTGGTCAATGCTAATATGTCAGAGACTACTGAATACATGCTCTTTGAACTCAATAGAGGGTGCATGCCCTTCATGATTTAAGAACTGTAAGGAGACAAAGCTGTTTACAAAGGTGTGAAGGACTTCACAAGGCAAGCATTGGAAAATCTTGCCAACACACATGACACTATAATAGCTGTACATGTTATACAGGTACAACATGCAAATGATCATTGAAGCAATGAGCCAGAACTAATGCCTGGAACATTGGTATACTTATCAACTGAGAACTTGAATCTGCCAAAAGGGAGGGCAAAGAAGTTGTGTTCAAAGTTCATTAGACCTTACAAAATCTTGGTTGCAGAACCAAGCACATCCAACTATGTGTTAGAGCTGCCTGCAGTTCTACAAGCCCAACAAATTGTGCCTAAGTTCTATATATCATTACTTAGACCATATAGTGCAAATGATGATGCCATGTTTCCAAATCAGATGACATCCAAAACATATGATTTTGGTGCCAGTGACAAACAGGAGTGGTTTGTTGAGGAGATAATAGGTCATTGTTGGCAGGAGAGTACACACCTTGAATTCAAGGTGTGCTGGAGTGCTGATGATATGACTTGGGAGTTGTACCAGACCTGTGCAAAGCTGGCAGTGGTGGATCGGTACTTAGAGCTGCAGGGCATCAAATGTCCAAATCAGCTTGCTAAGTGCTCATGTGTGCTGATAAGATGGAAGAGAGTAGATATTGGGTCATCTACCAAATTTTAGAGTGGTAAGATCAGCTGGAATTAGGACAGATAAAATGGAGATAAGAACTCATCTAATCAGATAGATTAAGTTATGTAATCTGATGAGTAAGAATTTTCTTGTTTTTCTAACAACAGTATTGTCAGGGGACTCCTCATTTCTTCCTTCTTTCACTCCTTATCTCTTCACTCTTCTTTCATTCATTCTCTTATTTCTCCTGACATTATTTCATTTTACTGTTTCTATTCTTTCAACACTATCTGTTAGTACTATTCTCAGCCCTTGAGGTGCTCTGGTTCTTTAGCTACCATTCAGACAAGTGTGGGCCTCTCAGCATGACTTACAGACCAGTTACATAAGCCAGAGTTTGCCAGAGTTTGCCCCTTATTTGGGCAATTGTTTGTGTAGACAATTTTCAAGTTTTTAAGGTTTTGTTGTACTGTACAGTTGTTTTCCATGCTTCAGAGGCCCCAGAAGCATCCAACCTGGCATAGGAAATCCCTAGACTTGTTCTCTTTAGATCTCCCTCTGCCAGGTGAGTGATATTGTCAGTATATATTCTAATACACTTTGGATCTCCCTCTGCCAGCTGTGTGACTGAGCCACAGCCTCTAGAGGTTGCCCTTACAAGTACACATGTCTGCATAAGATGTTGTACCTATACCAAGGTATGACCAACCAGTTGCAGCCTCAGAATCTGCAGGGTTCTGGAGGAGGAGGGGACCAGCCCTTGCAACAACAGCAGCAGCCTCTGACAATGCTGAGTGTGGCATCATTTTCTATGATGTTCTAGTTTGGGCAGAATCTAGCCTAGTTCAGATAAGCACTGCAGTTCTTCCTGCCATTCTTCTAGATGCCATATTTTCCAGGACTGTCTGGCCCTGGGCAGCAGATAAGAGGACAGATAATGTGGAGCATGCCAATGCCAATGCAGCAGGTGCAGACCCAGAGTGCAAGTACACTCCTTCCAGATGAGAAAGCACTAACTGCATCACAGGTAGCACTCATGGAAGTCAATGATGACATGTTGCATCAGCCACAAGAAAAGAGCAAGGTAGTACAACCTCAATGACAATGTGATAGGATGCTGTCCCCTTGAGAGGCATATAGGAGAGAGCAGAGATGATCACCTTCAAAGAGCACCATGAGCATCTTGCAAAATAGTAGGGTGCAGGCATAATGAGCCAGCACCATGACCACAGGTTCAGGGTCTGCTCCAATCTTGAACACTATTTTGTTGATCATCACCTTTTCCACATCACATGCTGTCTCTGTATTACATTCCATATGCAGAGAAGGAAAAAGAAAAGGAGACTGGGACACCCTCTGATGTGTTGGACCTCCAGGTGGAAATTATCTAGAGATGACTCATCTTTGCTGGCCAACAAGTGCTGCCAGAATCAGTGTTCTTAGCAGATCCTGTGGCTCAAGTAGTAATCACAGGGCTCCTGGATGAGATTGTTATGCTCCAGCAGCATAATGGTAACATGATAAAAACATTTGCAAATGTCCTGAAGAGGTGGCTATCATCATTTGAGGAGCAGGCTGAGGTGAAATGCCTCAGAGCACATGACACAGCTCAGAGAGCAGCAGTGGCAGAGGTGCAAGAGGCATCTCTGAGGCAGAAGGAGGCAGGAGAACTCATGCTAACACCATCTGAGTTGCATGATGAACTCTGTAAGGGCAACCTCTGGAGACTATTACTCAGTCACACAGCTGGCAGAGGGAGATCCAAAGTGTATTAGAGTATATACTAACAATATCATAATAACTACTTATCTGGCATAGGGAGATCCAAAAAGAACAAGTCTAGGGATTTTCTATGCCAGGTTGGATGTTTCTGAGGCCTCTGAAGCATGGGAAACAACTGTACAGGACAACAAAACTTTAAAAACTCAAAAATTGCCTACACAAATAAGTGCACAAACAAGGCAGGAACACTCTGGACTTTGAAGGTCAGAAAGGCAAACTCTGGCTTATATAAACAGTCTGAAAGTGGTACTGAAGGGCCCACACTTGTCTGAATGATAGCTAAAGAACCAGATTATCTCAATAGCTGAGAATAGTACTAATAGATAGTGTTGAAAGAATAGAAACAGTAAAGTAAAAGAATGACAGCAGAAATAAAGAAATGAATAAAGGGAGAATGAAGGAATAAAGAGTGAAAGAAGGAATAAAAAGTGAAAGAAAGAAGAAATGAGGAGTCTCCTGACAAGCTTGTGGCTGTAGATGCCAGCTTACAAGGATTGTCTTCATTAGCACATGCATCCTCCATGATGTCAGGATCTACAAAGCAGCAGGACAAGTTGATACTATCATCTGTAGAGTTTGGAGCCAATGTGCCAAAAAGAGCAGATGGAGAGGTGATGCAGTTTGTACCAGTGGTGCAGTTTGAAGCACCACTGAATGTGTACATGTTGATGGTTCCAAGGCAGGACATACAAACCAATAATGAAGTGGAGAGATGACTCTCTATGTTGGTGTTACTCAGGCTAGAAGAACTGAGTGACAAAAGCAACTATGGAGAGCTGTCTGACAATATCCTCTCCAAGGGAGAGACCTCTGCTAAAGCTGAGCATGTTTAGAGAAAAACCACAAGAGGGATGCTCAGAATAAGCAGGAGATGTCCCAGCAAGTAAAAGCAAACAAAGACAGTGTTTAGAGAAAAACCACAAGAGGGATGCTCAGAATAAGCAGGAGATGTCCCAGCAAGTAAAAGCAAACAAAGACAGAGAAGAGCAAGCAATGGACTATATACCTAATGGTCTGAGTATGTTCATTGACGAGATGACTATCAAATGCTCCAACTAGTTTTATAGTGGTGTGCTAGACTGCGACTTACTATTTATGGTTGTCAAACACTGTCTTTGTAAGCAACAAAGCAATTGCTGCAAAGATGTTTGAGAACAAAAGAGGAGAGAAGTATTATTGTACTTCAAAGGAGATTGGTTGCATGGTGCTGAGGAGATTCCCTATGAACCCCCAACAGTTGTGAAAGCTGTTTGAGCTTTTGCAGAACAAGTTTGAATCAGTGGCACTGTGCACTGAAGCCTACTACCTGTTGCATGAATTCCAGCATATCAGCATCAATTGTTATACACTACTGCAGGACTGGATGAAGGCTCTGGTATGTATACCAGAGTACAAACACATTTCACCATCTCTGGACCTTTCTTCTCACCACATGAATCTGGCAGTCATTCCAACTCCAGAAGGGTACTTGCAATAGAAGGACTGTGCAGGAAGACTTTTTTTTATGCTTACTGTGTTTGGCTCCAAAAATGTGCATTTCACCTTCAATCTGAACAAGCTGGTGCAGAATGTACTTTACTTTTGTCGACCAGGTATGCAGAATTTGGTTCTTGGAATTGCAGTAGACTGCACATACCAGGTCCACTAGCATACACTGCTAGGGCATGCTTTTACTTGAGGTTGGTTCTTGGAATTGCAGTAGACTGCACATACCAGGTCCACTAGCATACACTGCTAGGGCATGCTTTTACTTGAGGTTTCTCTTCTTTAAGTAGAGGACAAGAACAGTTTGCAAGGCTACTCACCTTGATCTTAGCCTGTGTCAGGGGACTCCTCATTTCTTCCTTCTCTCACTCCTTATCTCTTCACTCTCCTTCCATTCATTCTCTTATTTCTT
>JAMWFC010000113.1:3073788-3117731 GCA_027475525.1 Macrolepiota albuminosa
CCAGTGCTCGTTATGCTCACGTCGAGGTGAACCATGCGAATTCGAGGCACCAGTGGCAAAATCTTGCAGGGATAATTTTGTGTGTGTTTCCTGTCGAGCCCGGCACGAGCGATGCTCCGTGGCTCAGGCATGGAAGGCATCTTGCATGAGCAAAGAACAGAGGTGGGACATGACCTGGGTGCTGAGCCAGTTGGCTAGTGCATCCAGATTGAGGGCCGAGGAGTCGGGTGGGGCACAGGCTGGGAGTTCATTGAGAGGAAGGAAGGCGAAGGCGTCGACTACACAGCAGGATAAGGGGAAGCGCAGAGCTTCACCTGCGTTGACGGAGGAAGCGCCGACGGCTCGGCATGATAAAGGAAAGCGCAGAGCATCGCCGGAGCCGTACTTCGGGGAGGCAAGGAATTCGGGTTCAATATTATTTAATCGCGCGCGCGGATACGCGAATACAAAGTCATCGAGTGCGGGTAATGTGCCCAGGTCAAAGGGCGAGGAGTCAAGTGGAGCGCGGCTTGAGGGTTCATCGAAGGATGTGGGGTCGGTTGAGGTGCAGACTGAGGGTTTGTCGCAAGGAGGAAGGGTGGAAGCATTGTCTCTGCAACAGGACAAAGGGAAGCGCCAAGCTTCGACCGAGTCAGTGGAGATAATAGGGTACAAGCGTGCGTGGAGGTCCTCAAGCTTGGACATGTCGGATATCCGTGAAATCTCCCCGATACCTGCCCAATCGTCTATTGATGAGAAAACGCACCAGCAGTTGCAAGAGGCCATGGCAAATGGATACCGGGTGACATTACAGCTGCACCACACACGAGAGGATCTTCAGCGGGAACGACGCGCTCGGGAGGCCATGCAGGAAGAGAGGAATGCGGCTATTCGTGACAGGGACAGAGCATTTGGAGACAGGGATGCCGCTTTAGTGGCACGCGTGGCTATCGAAGACGAGTTGGCTGGGTTGCGAGCGCGAGTAGAGAATATCAAGAATCAAGGGTCGGACAATGCAGCACCCGGGACGTCGGAGATAGAGGAGGTACAACAGGCAATACGGCGAGTGGAGGTGGCACAGCCACAGATTTTAAGGAGGAGGAACTGGCTGTTGAACGCGTTGGCGTCGTCCCATGAAGATGTTATGCGTAAGTGACCTATGTCCCATACCATATACCTGATACATCTTCATGCCCAGGAATGGTGCGTGAGTACTGACTGTTATTGGATGGTAGTTCCTCGGCGTTCGCCCTTATCCAGCAAGGGCTGCCCCAGCAGATCCCATCAGAGATTACACAAGGAATCGATCAGTTGGGAGGTCTGTTAGCAGCGCACCAACCGCAGGAATGCAGTGACACCGGGAACTTGGATGGAAGTGGCAGCGGACGCTGGCCAGCCCATGCCAACACGGAATGAAATAATCGCGATGTTGGTATCGACTTTAGAAGAAGAAATGACAACAGCGGAGGCGGGTGAAGCCGCAGTGATGGCAGCAATGACGGGAAGAGTGGCAACAGCGGAGATGGTTGAAGCGGCGATGGTCGAAGCGGAAGCAGCAGCGACGACGACCGTGGGAGAGACGGAGGAGGAAGATGAGGTTGGGAGGAGGCCCCTATCATAATTTCTTGCTCGCAACCCTAAATATTGTACATTGTATATGTCGTACTGTATATGGTATATGGTTGAACGTTGTATATAGTGTACTACAGATGTAGATAGTGTACTATATATGTAGATAGTGTACTACATTGGACTAACGGGCTATACATCAGGACGGTGTGACACCGACAATGTTTCATTGCGGACGTTGTAAGTGATCGGATGACTTGGACATGCTAATAATCAATTGTATTTAACAAGCCTACGGTATCACAATCAGAAAATTGAAGTATTAAACAGTGTAGGGGAATAACAAATCATGATACTATGATACCGATTAAGGTGTTTCACAATCAGAAAATTGAAGTATTAAACAGTGTAGGGGAATAACAAATCATGATACTATGATACTGATTAAGGTGTTTTGGTAATCCTATTATCTACTGGCAATAAAGCTCAGTTAGCTGAATGTTGACGATCCAGGTTGGCATAAAGACATCATATACGAAAATATGAACGGTTGACTAGTAGTAAGCACTAATGGCACCCAATTGTGTTTTCTTACCTAGGGAGGAGGACGTCGAAGTGAAAGTTCCCTACGGAACCCAGTCTCACTTGCGCCTCCTCTCCTAGGCTAGCTCACGTGATTGTCGCGATTCAAAGTGAAAGTTCCCTACGGAACCCAGTCTCACTTGCGCCTCCTCTCCTAGGCTAGCTCACGTGATTGTCGCGATTCATCAGGCCCTTACATCGGTCTTCTGAAAACTGGCGGTTTAACGTCAATAAAAATATATATATTTATATAAATAAAATAAAAAAATAAAAATAAAATAAAATAAAATAAAAATAAAATAAAAAAAAAGGAAAAAAATAAAAAATAAAAATAAAAAATAAAAAAAAAGGAAAAAAATAAAAAATAAAAATAAAAAATAAAAAAAAAAAAGGAAAAAAAAAAAAAAAATGTGAAAAGGTAAACTGTTATGCCATTTCCAATGTATCAATTTCCGATAGAAAAAAGTCTTCAGACAGAGGAAATTTGCCGGTTTCTATTGTAAAACCTAGCTATGAAACAGGCAACAGTTTTCTTTGCCCTTTTTTTGATAAGAAACAAATTATGACCTCAGTAGTGAAGTATTAATGTAATTATTAGCTGCACTGATACAAATGATTAATAAAGGGTCTTCTACTATTATTACCTCAGTAGTGAAGTATTAATGTAATTATTAGCTGCACTGATACAAATGATTAATAAAGGGTCTTCTACTATTATTATGAAACCGTTCCACTAAAGACGTTTAATCTATAAGAGCTTTACTGACAATAGAGCAAAGACGACGTACCATTCAATGTTCCTCATGAGAATTGCGCCTAAGGCTCCAATGACGGTGGACACCGAACACCGCATAAACCCAGCAGCGTGTGTTTAGTCTTGACGTCCAGCTACGGGTATAGAATGTATATATAGATATTCTACTAACTACAATAAAAATAACTAGAAACAGAATGTTTAGTATGAGTGTTTCGATATGCATAAAGCGAACATACCTCTAGTCAAGCATGAAAATATTGGCCTTTATGCCCAGATCTACTTGATGAGGTATATATGCATAAAGCGAACATACCTCTAGTCAAGCATGAAAATATTGGCCTTTATGCCCAGATCTACTTGATGAGGTATCGTTACGTTGCCGCACTGCGCATAACATTAAGCAAGGTCGATCGTCAAGAACACTTCACGTACCAAATCCTTTCCACATGAAGTGAAATCAGGCTCGTTAGGCTTGCGGCATACTATATGTTTGGCGATGATGAGCTTTGCGTTCCACTCGACCTCTTTCGAAGCATCCGAGTAAGTCCAAACTTCATTACTATATGTTTGGCGATGATGAGCTTTGCGTTCCACTCGACCTCTTTCGAAGCATCCGAGTAAGTCCAAACTTCATCAAGCCATTGATTTTTGTAAGTATGGAATGCGGCAACAAGAATTCCTCGTCCATCGAAAGCTTTCATTGTGAGATGGGTCCGTTTGTCATGATGCGTATAGCTCCTGACTCAAGGTCAATTAACGAGCGAACCAAGAGGTCAAAACATACAGAAAAACGAGATGAGCGGGTCTAATGTGATACAGCACATCTGAATACCTCTCCGTCACCAAGAGGTCAAAACATACAGAAAAACGAGATGAGCGGGTCTAATGTGATACAGCACATCTGAATACCTCTCTGTCACCTGGAGAATCCCCTGACAAGACATGGCACGCATCTTGATACCAGAGGGGCGATGGGAGGATGTGTGAGGGCGCCACAATAGGATATCGCGGTAGTGCTCCATGTGGTAGTAAATTGAGGATGAAAGAACGTGTTGGGTGTCTTTGACCGTATGTCTTGCTAGTGCAAACAACAAAACCCCAGTCCATAACAGCATTTGAAAATGCTGAAATCCATAACATCATTATACGAGCATCCCGGGAGCACTATAGATTATGGCTCGTCGATGCACAATGGCCGCTTAAACAGCGAATGTCTTGCTGGTAAGGGTTGTAGCGTGCCGAGTCGTCTCTGCCATCATACTTAGAGGGAGGAGCACCACCAAGGGGCACACGAGGGAGCAGATAAAGACATAAAGGAAAAAATAGTGGGACGACGTAGAGAAGCTCGGATTGGAGAAGACATCAAATCGAGTAGTACGCGCCTTGGTTTTGGGAAACGAAGCATATAAATACCTCTGCTTAGGCGAGGAGATACTTAGAATCATGATGTCAATGATACGGTGGCGGCGACCTGTATTCATCACGAACACATCAATAAGGGATATAGAAACAGCGACGGTGAACGACCACGAGAAAACGCATACAATTCGGAGTAGAGTCTGAAGTAAGTAGGGAGGGAATCCGAATAACTGTCGGAAGAGTCTGAATAAGAATATTTAACTTTGAGCATAGCCCGTTGTTGCTCCATGTTAAGCCGTGGCGCATTAATAATCGGTCGTAATGACGGCTTGTCGCATGGCAGACTGTCGAAATCAGTAAGTGCCATGATCTAGTAAATCAATGATTTGTTGTCATATATCTATTGCACTGGATAACAGACCTCTCAAGTGACAATAGGTGTTCATTAGATAGTGGCGATATGCCGAATCTTTCGGGGGGTATATCAGCACTGGTATTCAGGGATCGCTCTCCACAGAAGGCAGCCAAGGAAATAAGTCATAATGCATGTGTCTGCTCCGATATATGGTTTTCGCGTGGCGGCTATTATCTGCGATCTAATATCGTGTCCTGTCGTGCCTGTACCAGGCAGGACATAGAAAGACTCACAATTAGTCATCGAAATAGGCCTATTTTTCAGAGACCGCTTGATCTATGGGTCGACTGGACATCCAATACATCTGGCAAGGAAAGAACGTCAGCCAAATAAAATTGGAACATTATGGACCGAGTGGGTGTAGAGAATGTGTTAAAACAGACCCAACCGAAAGAACGTCAGCCAAATAAAATTGGAACATTATGGACCGAGTGGGTGTAGAGAATGTGTTAAAACAGACCCAACCATGGCTACATCCTGGCGTATGTAGATATCAAATATTAACATAGTAAAGCTACGGAACAAATGACGTTAAAAAGGGAAGACACTATTCCCACACATATATGTAACCGTACTAGTATCACATGACGTTAAAAAGTGAATATATTATTCCCACACATCTCTGTAACCGTACAGACAGACGGTAGTATCACATGACGTTAAAAATCGAAGACATTATTCCCATGCATCTCTGTAACCGTACATACGTATAGTATATCACATGACATTAAAAAGTGAAGACATTACTCCCACGCGTATATAGTCTATTGCTGACTAAGTAACCATACAGACAAACGGTAGTATCACATGACGTTAAAAATCGAAGACATTATTCCCATGCTTACTGGAAGGAAGTAATGGCAATGAGAACAAACACAGTCACATGACAGCAAAAATCGAAGACATTTTTCCCACACATAGTCCGCTGCACAGAAAAACCTCGATCTATTCTAGATCTCGGAATGCCTGGAAAAAGGACCCTTTCCATACTATGAACCCCTTCGCAGAGACTACAAAAAGTAAGTTTGATGGTCCTTTCTTTATTTGATTATTGTAACTCCTTTCCACAGAGGTCACGGAAGACGCAGTTTGTTTGGAACTTGCTCTAGAGGACGAAGCACACCTTCGAGAGGATCTGACCTCAGACATTCATGGAGCCATTCATGATGACATACCACCTGGGCGTTTGATTGCTCAAGGTTTAGAGCTAGAGGATCATCAGTACGTCAGCAACATGTTATAGATTTGTTCAAACCTGACAGGTCATTCTAAGACGTCTTCTTTGAATTGGGACCAAAGCTTTGGGTCCACATGCAACCAGTCTTCAACGTACCAAAGTGGTTGAACGAAGTAATCGATTGTATCGGAAGATTGAGGCTTGGATGGGCATTCAGATCTTGTATATGCCCCTGGCTGCAACCCTTCGCCTTCGTGATGACTAGCTCAGTGGTTCGGAACATGTCCCAACTGCAGATGTAAAGCTTTATCTCCCATCAGCAGTAGTGGGAAAGGCTTACTGTGACCCGAAATTGCTCGATATTGAGTGGCGGTTGCGTTATGCCCAAGCTCACGAAACTCTCTATGAAATTCGTCGCACAATTTTGCTTCGTTCGCAGATATACAAGTCCAAAGATACTCTTGTACGGGGTCAATAGATGCATACCCGCAGCCTTTCTCTACTCAAAACAGTCAATGACCGTATTACTCATGCCATGGAGAAATATAAAGAGATACGTGCAGCTCTTGTGACTCTTGGCTCAGCACTGAAGAAGACAGGTTGGCAAGGAGTCCTTCGAGGACTCAGAGATGTGGATATAACTGGAATTACAGCGTCTGAGGACACACGCTCAGAGGGACGTCGGAGTGCTAGCTGGATTTGGAAACTCTCAGACGGTGATGCAATGGAGGGGGAAGGCAAACAGGAAGGTGTGTACATATATATTCCTTGCAGTGGTTGCTCACATCCTTGTCTCTAGCACTTCGTGTGGAATGGTGTAAGGCGAGGGCTCGTGCACATCGGTGGCAGGAGGAGTGTCTCCTTCTTGAAGAGGAAATGCAGAGGGTTCTCACATTCTTCTCACATCAGGAGAATGTATGGACCAGACGTGCTACGAACTCTTATCTCCATGTTGATGAACATACTATGGCAGGGTTGCGAGCTTATGCCCATAGTCAGGTGGTGATTTGGTCGAGGCTGCATACGGCATGTGAACAAACATGGGAAGGTTTGAGGTCGCACCTGACAATGGGTGTTGGAGCGCCGATCGGCGAGCAATACCGTGTAGAACATCATTCACCTGCCTCATAGCTTTCACTAGCACGGTCAAACCCAGACTGCAACAGACGACATATGGTGATGTAAATCAGGAAATATGTACATGACATGACATATGTAGACAACATACGATGACAGAATTCGAGGAACTGAACAAATGGGAGTTCAAACGTATGTTTGCACAAGACCAATGTGGGCCTGAAGTGACGATCAGGTGACCTGGGAGGAGATCACGACCAATTCGAGACCTGCAAGGTCTCTCATCTCAGTGATCTTCCTCCCAGGTAAGCATAATATTTCGGAGGATAGAGCCGTTAACTTAGCAGTGATCTTCCTCCCAGTCACGTAGGGTCTGCGCCGTATTTTTTCGAGCAGCCCTCCCTCCACAGCCCAATGTATATTAGTTATAGCGATAATATACAATCCTTCACCCGGGCCCAAGGTCGCCTTAATAAGGCAACCACGAGCCGGCCCGGGGTCCGTTTGCCTATAACTTGTTTACACTTCCATACCCTAACAGTCGCCTTAATAAGGCAACCACGAGCCGGCCCGGGGTCCGTTTGCCTATAACTTGTTTACACTTCCATACCCTAACAGTCCAAGACGGCGCTGACATTGGTACATACATATTGACAAAAATGACATCAGTTCATCGATCGAGAAGAGGTCAGAATGAACATATGATGACGTAAAACAGGAAATATGTACATGACATGACATATGTAGACAACATACGGTGACAGAATTTGAGGAACTGAACAAATACATACATATTGACAAAAATGACATCAGTTCGTCGATCGAGAAGAGGTCAGAATGAACATATGATGACGTAAATCAGGAAATATGTACATGACAAAAATGACATCAGTTCGTAGTTCGTCGATCGAGAAGAGGTCAGAATGAATATCTCAGATTGGCCAAGAAGAGAGCGCTCGGAAAATGCTCCACATTGCGTGTCATAGCGTGTCATGGCATGGACAGGGATCAAGACCCACCCCCGGCCAAGCACGTGAGGCCACAAAGGTTTCATATATCATGGCCCGTTGTAGGTTAGAGACCCTAATACATTACGCTTTGCTGGTGCTTACAGGGTTATCATATATTAGCCTGCCAGCAACTGGTGACTGATGGCATTTGATTCTTTGATTGTTAAGATTTTTATAACAAGTTTCATCCATCCCTTGAACTCAACTGATTGCCAGTATGAAAGAAACACAACAATAGAGCTTCAAATTGAATCTGATTTGGATGGACCAGGATCGGTCATTGCGTCCACAACATTATCATCATGATTCAAAGTGTCTTATTCAACCGTTGAGATGCATCTCTGACATCTGTCATATCAATCGATTTGAATAAAATATAAACCCATGTTGATTCAGATAGCAAAAACCAGGTTCCCGTCCTCTATCATCGTCTCAAACAGTGGCTTATTGCATAGTCTACTATCTGCACCAATTATGACTCCTGGCGAACGGCAAATACTCCAAGGCATTGGACAGAGTCTACTTCTGTCCTGGACTTCCCTGATATTTGAAGCTTTTTTATATGGTATCCTCTCTCTCTACGTCAGCGCCAGATGCTGACTTCTCTAAAGGTTTGCTTATACCAATTGCAATTGTTACTGCCTGCCAGTGCGATGGCTTTTGATAAAAACATATATACTCAACCTGATCTTCTATGTCAAACAGGCATCCAAACAAAACCTGGCGCTCTAAATGCCAAGTAGCAGTTATCTGGTTTGGTATTGTTGCATCTAGCACAACTTTTCTGATACACATTGGGTCTTCAATCCTTAAGTCTCAAATTTTCCAAGGCCATGTTCCATCTCTTTCTCAAAGTCTCCAATATGTCGATGCCTCTCTTGGGAATTTGGACGTAGCCATCAACTGGACTACCTGTATCCCTGTGAGTCTAAATTGAAACAATTTCGAAGAATCTGGATCAGAACTGGCTTAGCCAGTCATTAATGATGCCTTCATCATCTGGCGTGCATGGGTTGTCTTCCAAAGACGACGTTGGATACTACGTCTTTGTATATTGCTATGGCTGTGTGCTCTTGGTGTGTTGCATCTATATAATATCTAATATAAGCTAATAATATATACAGTTTTCACTCTCACCTTTCTATCAATTATGTCAAACCCTAAAATTTTGATGTCAGCTGTTGTATCTGCCAATATCACTCTTGATATCCTAAGTGTCGCAGTCAATATCTGGTCATTCTTGATCAACTCTGTTGCAACATGCTTTATTGGTTGGACATTATGGTATGCTCTTCTTCATGCGATATCCATCTGATTACTATGTGTTAATGCAATGGCCAGGAAATATGTGAAATTCTTACGAAAAAACATTGATAGCGAACAGCGTCAGTCATTCAAATTGTGGCACATCCTACGTCTCTTGGTAGATGCTGGAGCATTGTATGCTGTTTTGCAGGTAGGTTTTTGATCATAATCTGTCTATGACAGTGTTTATGACTCGCATTACAGCTCCTAGTAATTGTGTTTTCTCTTGCAACCAGCCCAAACGAATTCCCTCTATCAATTGCCTGCTTTGTATTTCAACAGTTTTATTATTCCATCTCAGTATGTATCATCTTTGCTAATGATGTTGAATGTGTTCATCTTCTGCAGTTTGTCTACCCGGCATTGACAATTGCCCTTATCCGCAGCCCGTTTTCAATTTCAGGCATACACGAGACTGTACAATCACTCGAGATATCTGCGCCTCGTATCTGATCGCAGCGATGCCATACCGACCTACCTCTACTAGAATCTTACAGTTTGAATCTCTATCTCCTTCATCAAAGACTTTGTCACTCTTGACCTTGACTTCATGATTTTCCTGCTCGAATATTCATTTATTTCATTGAGAGCGTGTAATTATTTGGCGTCGAACATTGCATGATTGTCCTCACTCCACCTGCGAGTCTTGAATTCGTGTGCTCCGCACCTTCTCAATGCGGCGATCCGCTATTGATTGCTTCAATGGTCTGTGTTCAGCTTCAAATTTACGGCCTATTCCATATCTTCAATGGAGCAGTTTATTACCAACAAAAGTTTTCCGAAGGAACAAAACACGAGCAGCATGCCACAAAATTCGTCAAGTCTATACAGAAAGTAAACATTGAATCGTGCATTTCACCTCTGACCAACATCTCTATAGAGAATTAATCCCTATATATAAATGGGTAACGTAGGGTTCAAGCCCTCCACTCAGGCCCAGTAACAAAATCCTTCTCGTCAAGAAGGAAATCGTAGCATCACACGCCTGGTCAGAAAAAGTGTCAACAAACCACTAACAAAATAAACACACCAACAGACATTCTACAACCGCATCGCGCACATCTGCAAGGCGGCTTTTAACGTGCTGAAGGTCTACACCCGGAACGACATGCCCAGTCTTCACTTTCTGCACATAATTCTACAACAAAACAGAAGGAAAAATCACAACTCGTCAATGTCACACTCATCAAAATCGCATGGTCAAACAACGTACATCATTAGCAGCCCACGTCCTGACAAGGTTCGTCAGAACAGGCCTAAAAACTGTATCATTCATTTGCACATTCGGTACTCCACGTCCATAATCTACGTTAGTTGTCAAAAACTTCGTTACAAAACCAAAACAATTACTCGCCATCGTCATGCAACACCTGCAGTGCGGATTTTCCGACCTCGGCCCAAACCCACCCACACTCCATGAGCGCACGACATCGCAGCCCAAGGCCTGCCTTGAGCGCCTACGCGTCCCACACGCAGTGCCTGCAAGCGTCGCCTCGCACGCCTGCATAATGTGATTTTAGCTCAGTTGCAGCCAGACAACTAAAAAAGGAGCCAAAGTCGATGGGGTCTATCGATATGAAAATAGCTGTGCAGATGCGCTCTCAAATTGGAATCCCGGCAAGCCCGGCAGAAGCTAATGTCAGCCAAACAACTAAACAAGGAGCCAAGGTCGAAGGGGTCTATCGTTATGAAAATAGCTGTAGCAGCACACGTCCTCACAAGGTTCATCAGAAGTTCATTGGAAGAGACGTAAAAATGTCCGAAAAGGTCTTACGATTCTCAATCGCCATCTTCTGAAACATTCACGTAGAAGCGGATCTGCAACAAGCCTGTCCTTGTCGAAAGTCATCTCATCATCGTTGCGATACGCGGCCGGGCACATGAAAGACGTCACGCGTGAGGTCACCCACCGTTCAAGACCGTCTGCGGCGGCATCAGGCCAAGGTGCTCTGAAACAGGAAATGACTTGAGGGACGCCATCTAAAGAGGGGAGGAACGTAACGGACTCGGAAGAGGTTACGATGCAAAGTAGCAGCGAAACGTCTGGCGCAGTAAGGCTGACCGGCTGACCGTCCATGAAAGAATCGAATCAATCTTCACGTTTTCCTCGACAACTAAGCGTAGATCTCGGATTCTCTGTGGCCCTGTGGTCCCAGTTCTATAGTTTCATAGAATACCTCACCTTCTGGCTACAATCATGGATATTCGCTGCTGACCCCATTTGAAACGAGATAATCAACTCATGTTATACAAATCCACATAGTATAACCATCAACAATCATAACCTTTGAGTAAATATAAAGCAGTTCCGAAACCTATCTATCCAACAAAATCGATGATCAGCCCCCTTGATTGGGATAATCAAGAGAGAGAGAAACGTCACATACCAGTGTTGAAGCCGACTACAACAAAGGCACAGACTGAGACCAAAGAGAACAAGACAGTGACTAGAGTCTCGGTTCAGTAGTCGGTAAAACTAATGTATTAAATGAATATATGCCTAGAGTCTCGGTTCAGTAGTCGGTAAAACTAAGGAACCAAAAGACTCTTTGACTTCGTCGCTTAGTGAACAAGGATTATTTATTTGTTTTGACTTGTGCGCAATATACAGATAAGCATTACAATATTCTACAAGGTGGGTGGGTGAGGACGCTGGCAAGTAACAGCGTGCTCCGACCTTCCGCGAGGTTCTGCGAAGGAAAAACAGAACTGAGATTAGCCGCGATTCGGGCGGGTGGGAAGGAAAGAAAAAAGGTATGGAGAGCATACTATACCAATCGTCTACTTCCGAATCTCTTCTTTTCGAGGAGGCCATTATGATGTTTGAGGATGTCCTTTAAAGAGATTGCTCAGTTGCTCTGCTGACTCTGATCGCCTCCCTCTTTTCTTTTGGGTGGGTGGGCGGGGAAATATATTTTGTTTTCTGCGGGAAGACGCGATGCTAAGCGACGACGAGAACACTGAGGGTGGGAGTCGCAGGGAAAAAGGGATTCCCGTGACGACACAGCCACCCTCATTCCGAGATCTAGAATAGATCGAGGTTTTTCTGTGCAGCGGACTATGTGTGGGAAAAATGTCTTCAATTTTTGCTCATTCCGAGATCTAGAATAGATCGAGGTTTTTCTGTGCAGCGGACTATGTGTGGGAAAAATGTCTTCAATTTTTGCCATCATGTGACTGTGTTTGTTCTCATTGTCATTACTTCCTTCAGGTAAGCATGGGAATAATGTTTTCAATTTTTAACATCATGTGATACTACCGTTTTCATTTGTCTGTACGGTTACTGATATGTGTGGGAATAATGTCTTTGATTTTTACTGTCATGTGATATATGTTTGTCTGTACGGTTACTTAGTCAGCAGTAGACTAGGTACACGTGGGAGTAATGTCTTCACTTTTTAATGTCATGTGATACTACCGTACATCTGTACGGTTACAGAGATGTGTGGGAATAATGTCTTTGATTTTTAACGTCATGTGATACTACAGTTCGTCTGTATGGTGTAGAAGAGGGATAGTCTTACTGAGGAAATAGCCTCGGTGGTCAGTCGTTCCCTGAAGTCAGAGTATGAATGGACGATGAGAGAAGGAGGAAGTAGCTATGAGATAGACTCTCCGTAGAGTATGAATAATGCAAGAAGAGAACAGAATATGCTCATGCAAGAGGGGTCAAGTCATAATAGGACAACAAACGAAGTCGGAAGAGTCAAAAGCTGAGGGTAGGGTAGAAGTCTGATGAGAGGCAGTCAAGTTGCTGGCGAGCCAATACAGAAGTAGCGATGCCAAATCCAATGATCGAATTTCAGAACAGTGCCAGGACAGAGAATTGTCTACACCAAGAAGCTGAGAGAACCCAAGTTCGCTGCCGAAGACAGCAAGCACGTGAAGCTTGACATCGGATCAGACATCAATGAAGCAAGAAGTATGCCAAGCAAGACAATGCTTAAGATTGGACCAGATGACGAAACACAGTTGTAGAACACATGAAACAAGCAGAGCTTAATACCAGAAAACGTGGGGTATAGAAACCTATCTATTCGTATGTTTCTCTTGCCTTTTATACATATTCTACATGATCTCTGCATCGACGATCCTCCGCGACATTGCTTCGAATCGTCAATTTCCTCCCCTATTTACATTTTGACCATTGGTTGGTCTCAGAATTACAAACCTTATTTTCCTCTTTCTATATTTGTATTTTCGATTTCCCAATCTATCCATCCAACTCTTTTGTTTCCACTTTCCTGTTCCTCGTTGTTTGATGTAAACTCTCTTCTGTCCATGTCAATTCTACTTTGCATGCCATACCTCCTTCACGGTGTATTTCCATCTGCAGAGTCCACTTCCCTACCACAACGGTTACAGAGATGCATGGGAATAATATCTTCAATTTTTAACATCATGTGATACTACCATTTGTCTGTACAGTTACTTAGTCAGCAGTAGACTATGTATGCGTGGGAGTAATGTCTTCACTTTTTAATGTCATGTGATACTACCATACATCTGTATGGTTACAGAGATGCATGGGAATAATGTCTTCAATTTTTAACGTCATGTGATACTACCATTTGTCTGTACAGTTAAGCAGTAGACTAAGTATGCATGGGAATAATGTCTTCACTTTTTAACATCATGTGATACTACCATACGTCTGTACGTTACAGAGATGTGTGGGAATAATGTCTTCAATTTTTAACATCATGTGATACTACCGTTCATCTGTATGGTTACTTAGTCATCAGTAGATGAGGTACACATGTGTCATGAGCCACACCTGTGCCATCCCGACCCTTCAGTAATCCATGCCTGAAACCCCTCCCTCAGAAACTGTCCCCTACTCACCACCCAGTGCGCCTCCGGGGGCACACAGGACCCAGACCGACTAGAACTGATGCCACCCTGACCAGGGCTGACCCGACAGCACCCGACGACCAGCCCCAGCCAGACCCAAACCTCAGCTGGCACGTCATGCATCCCAGACGCCGTCCTCAATCCCGATCGATCAAGCCTGGAGGCTGCCCCCATTCAACACCCTGCTCTCGGCACCACTCCCAGGCCTGGGCAATACACTGCAGCCCACTCACATGCCAAGACCATGTGACCGCAGAGGACTCCTACCCAGACAATACACCACACAGGATGAACCACATGGAAAGGGATATGGACCTCACCTGGGTGGCTCAGAGCTCACCCGGCACCAGATATTTAACCCATAGTTTGTAGCTTGTTATGGTAGTCTTGAGATTGCTATAACCTCCATCTCTACACTTGTTCATCTATCTACTTGCTAAATCTACTCATTTTCCTTCAACTCAGTCTCCTGGTCTTAAGTCTCACTTTTCCTTCTCTTTCAACTCCCAGCCTTAGTCTCAGTTTCCTGGTCTCGGATCATCCTCGATCCTCCCCTTCAGTGTCTCCCTGCCTTCTGGCTCTGCCTCCACTTCATTGTGTCTCGGACTCAGCCTGGGACTCCACCTCTATCAGCCCTACCTCTGGCTCTCTGTATACACCCCGGAGCACCCCCGGAGCCCTGCCAACTACCCCCGGAGCACACCCTCAGCTCCCCAGAGCCATCCGTAGATGTCGAGTCCACCTAGTAAGGACCTGCTCACAGTTGGAAGCCCCTGTTGTCAGCAGAACCTGACAGCATGGGAGTAATATCTTCACTTTTTAATGTCATGTGATACTACTGTATGTCTGTACAGTTACAGAAATGTGTGGGAATAATGTCTTCACTTTTTAACATCATGTGATACTACCATACATAGTTACAGAGATGTGTGGGAATAATGTCTTCAATGTTTAGCATCATGTAATACTACTATTTATCTGTACGGTTACTTAGTCAGCAGTAGACTATGTACACGTGAGAGTAATGTCTTTACTTTTTAACATCATGTGATACTACTATACATCTGTACGGTTACAGAGATGCATAGAAATAATGTATTCAATTTCTAATATCATGTGATACTACCATTTGTCTGTACAGTTACAGAGATGCGTAGGAATAATATCTTTGATTTTTAATGTCATGTGATACTACCGTTACATATACTTATGTGTGGGAATAATGTTTTCCCTTTTTAATGTCATTTGTTCCATAGCTTTACTATGTTAATATTTGATATCTATATATGCCAGAATGTAGCTACGGTTGGGTCTGTTTTAACACATTCTCTATACCCACTTGATCTATAATGTTCCAATCAAACAATGTTTTATTTGGCTGACTGTTCTTTCCTTGCCAAATGTATTGGATGTCCAGTCAACCCATAAATCCAGCGGTCTCTGAAAAATAGACCTATTTTGTTGACTAATTGCGAGTCTTTCTATGTCCTGCCTAGTACAGGCACAACAGGATATGATATTAGATTGCAGACAGTAGCCACCATGCAAAAATCATATAGCGGAGCAAACACATGCATTATGACTAATACCAGGGCTGAGATACTCCCCAAAAGATTCGGCATATCGCCACTATTTAATGAACACCTATTGTCACTTGAGAGGTTTGTTATCCAGTGCAATAGATATATGACAACAAATCATTGATTTACTAGATCATGGCAATTACTGATTTTGACAGTCTGCCATACAACAAGCCATCATTATGACCAATTATTAATGCACCACAGCTTAACATGGAGCAACAATGGGCTATGCTCAAAGTTAAATATTCTTATTCAGACTCTTCTGACAGTGATTCAGATTCCCATACTACTTACTTCAGACTCTACTCTGAATTATATGCGTTTTCTCGTGGTTGTTTGCTGTCGCTGTTTCTATATTTCTTATTGATGTGTTCATGATGAATACAGGTCACCACCACCATATCATTGACATCATGATTCAAAGTATCTCCTTGCCTAAGCAGAGGTATTTATATGCTTTGTTCCCCCAAATCAAGGCACATACTACTTGATTTGATGTCTCCTCCAATCCGAGCTTCTCTACATCATCCCACTATTTCTTCCTTTATGTCCTTCTCCACTCCCTTGTATGTCCCTTTATGGTGCTCTTTCCTCTAAGTATGATGGCAGAGATGACTCGGCATGCTACAACCCTTTCCAGCAAGACATTTGCTGTTTAAGCGGCTGTTGTGCATCAATGAGCCATAATCTAGAGTGCTCCTGGGATGCTCAGATAATGATGTTACAGACTTCAGCATTTTCAAATGCTGTTACGGACTGAGGTTTTGTTGTTTGCACTAGCAAGACATATGTTCAAAGACACCCAACATATTCTTTCATCCTCAATTTACTACTACATGGAGCACTACCACGATATCCTATTGTGGTGCCCTCACACATCCTCCCACCACCCCTCTGGAATCAAGATGTGTGCCATGTCTTGTCAGGGGATTCTTCAGGTGACGGAGAGGTACTCAGATGTGCTATATCATATCAGACCCACTCATCTTATTTTTCTGTATGTTTTGACCTCTTGGTTTGCTCATTCATTGACCTTGAGTCAGGAGCTATACATATCGTGACAAATGGAAACATCTCACAATAAAAGCTTTCGATGGACAAGGAATTCTCGTTGCCACGTTCCATACTCATGAAAATCAATGGCTTGATGAAGTTTGGACTTACTCAGATGCTTCAAAAGAGGTATAGTGGAACACAAAGCTCATCATCACCAAACATATAGTATGTCACGAGCCTAACAAGCCTGATTTCACTTCATGTGGAAAGGATTTGGTACATGAAGTGTTCTTGATGTTCAAACTTGCTCAATGTTATGCACAGTGCGGCAACATAACAATATTTCATCAAGTAGATCTGGGCATAGTCAAGGCCAATATTTTCATGCTTGACTAGAGGTATGTTCACTTTCTGCATATCAAAACCCTCATACTAAATGTTCTATTTCTAGTTCTTTTTATTGTAGTTAGTAGAATATCTATCTATTTCTGCATATCAAAACCCTCATACTAAATGTTCTATTTCTAGTTCTTTTTATTGTAGTTAGTAGAATATCTATCTATCCATTCTATACCTGTAGCTGGACCTCAAGAGTAAACACACGCTGCTGGGTTTATGCAGTGATCAGTGTCCTCTGTTATTGGAGCCTTAGGTGCACTTCTCATGAGGAATATTGAATGGTATGTCGTCTTTGCTCTATTGTCAGTAAAGCTCTGATCGATTAAATGTCTTTAGTGGAACAGTTTCATAATAATAATAGAAGACCCTTTATTAATCATTGGTATTGGTGCAGCTAATAATTACATTAATACTTCACTACTGAGGCCATAATCTGTTTCTGATGAAAAAAGGGTCAAAGAAACCTGTTGCCTGTTTTGTAGCTAGATTTTACAATAGAAACTGGCAAATTTCCTTTGTCTGAAGACTTTTTCTATCAGAAATTGATACATTGGAAATGGCATAACAGGTTTCCTTTTCACTTTTTTCCAAGGAAACACAACTGGGTGCCAGTAGTGCTTACTACTAGTCAACTGTTCATATTTTCGTATATAATGTCTTTATGCCAACTTGTATCATCAACGTTCAGCTAACTGAGCTTTATTGCTAGTAGGTAAAAGGATTACCAAAACACCTTGATCGGTAGCATAGTATCACAATTTGTTATTCCTTTACATTGTTTAATACTTCAAGTTTCTGATTGTGATAACATAGGCTTATATAATGAATGTTAAATACAATTGATTATTAGCATGTCCAAGTTATCCGATCATTTATAACGTCCACAATGAAACATTATTGGTATCACACCATCCTGATGTATAGCCTGTTAGTCCAATATAGTACACTATCTACATCTGTAGTACACTATATACAAAGTTCAACCATATACAGTATGACATATACAATGTACAACATTTAGGTTTGCGATCAAGAAATTATGATAGGGGCCTCCTCCCAACCTCATCTTCCTCCTCTGTCTCTCCCATGGTCATTGTTGCTGCTGTTGCCACTGCCACTCTGCCCATCATTGCTGCCATCACTGCGGCTTCACCCACCTCCACTGTTGTCATTTCTTCTTCTAAAGTTGATACCACCATTGTAATTATTTCATTCCGCATCAGCATGGGCTGGCCAGTATCCACTGCCACTTCCATCTAAGTTCCTGGTGTCACCATGTTTCTGTGTTGGTGCGCTGCTAACAGACCTCCCAACTGATCGATTCCTTGCATAATATCTGGTGGGATATGCTGGGGCAGCCCTTGCTGGATGAGGGCGAGTGCTGAGGAACTCCCATCCAATAACAGTCAGTACTCACACACCCCTGGACATGAAGATGTATCAGGTATATAGTATGGGACATAGGGTCACTTACGCATAACATCTTCATGGGACAACACCAATGTATTCAACAGCCAGTTCCTCCTCCTTAAAATCCATGGCTGTGCCGCCTCCACTTGCCATATTGCCTGCTATACCTTCTCTATCTCCGATGCCCTAGGTGCCGCATTGTCCAACTCTTGATTCTCAATATGCTCCACTCATGCTTGCAAACCAGCCAACTTGTCTTCAATAGCCACACATGCCACTAAAGCGGCATCTCTGTCTTCAAATGCTCTGTCTCTATCACAAATTGCTGTATTCTGCTCTTCTTGCATGGCCTCCTGAGCACGTGGTTTCTGCTGAAGATCCTCTTGCATGTGGTGCAGCTATAAGGTTATCTGGTGCTCATTTGCCAGAGCCTCCTGCAAATGCTGGCACATTTCTTCATCAATAGACGACTGGGCAAGTATCAGGGGGATTTTATGGATATCTGACATGTCCAAGCTTGGGGACCTCCGCGCATGCTTGTACCCTACTATTTCCACTGACTCAGTTGAAGCTCGGTGCTTCTCCTTGTCCTGTTGTGGAGACAACACTTCCACCCTTCCTCCTTGCAACAAACCCTCAGTCTGCACCTCAACTAACCTCACAGCCTTTGATGAACCCTTAGGCCATGCTCCACTTGACTGCGTGCCCTTTGACCTGGGCACATTACTCGCACTTGATGACTTTGTATTCGTGTGTCCATGCACATAATTAAATAATATCAAACCCAAATTTGTTGCCTCTCCAAATACGGCTCTGGTGATGCTTGGTGCTTTCCCTTATCATGCCGAGTTGTCAGCGCTTCCTCTGTCAACGCAAGTGAAGCTCTGCACTTCTCCTTATCCTGCTGTGTAGTCGACGCCTTCACCTTCCTTCCTCTTGATGAACTCCCAGCCAGTGCCCCACCTGACTCCTCAGCCCTTGATCTGGATGCACTAGCCAACTGGCTCAGCACCCAGGTCATGTCCCACCCCTGTTCTTTGCTCATGCAAGATGCCTTCCATGCCTGAGCCACGGAGCATTGCTTGTGCCCCAGGTCATGTCCCACCCCTGTTCTTTGCTCATGCAAGATGCCTTCCATGCCTGAGCCACGGAGCATTGCTTGTGCCGGGCTTGACAGGAAACACAAACGGAGTTATCCCTGTGAGATTTTGCCACCAGTGCCTCAAACTCACATGGTTCACCTTGACGTGAGCATAACAAGCACTGGTAATGGTTAAGACACACAACCAGGCCAGGAGAACACTCACAGGACCCTTGTTCTGACACCACTTGAGGGTGGAAGAGCTACAGTGCCGGTTTTGGGCTGCGGCAAATTGCTCTGATGTCACCTCGGCTTGAGGGATCTGCTTTGTTGCTGGGACTAGCCATACCTGACTGGGGCTGAGAACAGGCTGTTCAGTACACGTCAACGAGCTTGCAGCAGATGCTGATTGGACTGAGCTGCTTGGGCCGGCCATCTGTGTGCTCCTCTCTGGTGCCAATGGGTCGGATATTAGTGTTGATGAACTTGATTCCATAGACCGGCCTGCCATCTCTGGTGGGCATGCCAGGTAAGTATGCGGACATGCCAGGAAACTACTTATGCTGCTGAAAAAAGTCTGCTATCTGCCACTCGTCTAGACGGCACTCCTCGTAGCATAGCTATAAAGCAGTTGAGTTATCACCAGGCAGGAGTGGCATAGGCAAATGGTTAGGGGTAGAGTGGTGCGACATAGTCAAAGAAGGATGGATGGTCAAAATGTTTTTCTTATCTACTCTTTTATTATGATGGCATCAAGCTTTTACTTCTATTACCGCTATGAATACATAGCCACCACCACATTGCTTAGATGAATAAATAAAAATAAACTTTGAGTTTGTACATAAGTAATAATAAGAGCATTGTGTCCATACAGATAGTTTAGAGTCCTTTACAAAGTTCATATATTTTTAACTAATCTTTTCAAGTGTATTTTTGTCATTTATTGTTTCATGTATTGTGAATGGCACATGCACCGCTTATACAAGATAAAAGTCATAAAAAATAAACATAAAGGATGGATGGGAATGTCATTACTCACTTGAACTCCTTGCCAGCTGCGTAAGACCTACATAGTGGGTTGTTCCAAAGCCTCAAATGGTACAATAGATCACCAATCACATACAGAGTCAATCTTAAGATGCTCGGCATCAGCGGATCTACATGGAACGTGATCACTGAATAGACTGCCGATTATCAGCAAGCGTGATCTTTGGTTTTACTATTCTCAACAACAAGACATGACCACCTTGAACCATATTTTGGGTACAGGTGCCCTGGGGTCAATGCAGGTAATATATAATACATCCAATGCCAATTTTGATGCTAATTATAATTGGTTGGGACATAACTATATTTTGTCTGAATAAGGGGGAGGGGAGGGGGGAGGAGAGAGAGAGGATTAATACAAATATCTGGTGAGTCATAATATTGGATTATAATACGATTGTTCATTTACTGACACATCTCAAGTCAGTGTTGTGGCTTGCTGGCTACATAAAATCGAAAGGGCACTTTAGGGTTTGTATGTATTATCACACCTGTGTGTGATGGCATTTTTTCATGAGTATGTTATTGCTGTCCAAAACCAGTACATTGTTTTGGTCCCAGATATGCAGCCATCCAGGTGAAGAGATGCATAGGATGTTGGCCTCCTCGGAAGTATTCACTCGTCTATAAATAAATAAATAAATATAGAATATATTTGTTGTTGTAGCTGTATATCATTTGAATATGTGATCGTTGCACAGCCACTATAATTATGAACATATATTTTTATATTATATATTTAATTATTTATTGTCAATATAGTAATAGCATGTAATTTCATGCATATAGTGGCTGTATATCAATCGTATATTCAAATGATATACAGCTACCAGGGGTCAGGTCCAACGCTTGTTTGCTGGCTTAGTCGCATTCTAACAGGCTCTTTCTATCATAATAGCCTTATTCTTCAAACTCTTTCTTTATATAAATAGTGAATTTCGCTCGCAGTGGTGGCAAGTTTTCTTCACTGAGTTTTTGATGCTACCCCACTTGCACCCTTTTAGTTATGCCTATACTGTTCAGCTGTGGGTCTACTGAGGCGTTTTCTACCCAATATGTCCTTAGCTACCATGTAGCGGAAGTAGATAGCATTGTAGACATACGGCTGTATTTAATTATTTATTTCAATTGTATTATTATAGCTGTGCATTGTTCAAGTATATGATTGCTGCACAGCCATGAGTTCCATAATTGCTACATGTATTCCGTATTATTACATTCTTTCAAGTGCAAAACCATCTAATTGAATCTAAAACGTGTAATATTGCTTTTACGTTTATGTATTGTTTGAGGTGATATAACTATTTATTTAATTATTTATTCCAATCATGTTATTGTAGCTGTGCATCGTTCAAGTATATGATTGCTGCACAGCCATGAGTTCCATGATTGCTATATGTATTCCATATTATTATATTCTTTCGAGTGCAAAACCATCTAATTGAATCTAAAATGTGTAATATTGCTTTTATGTTCACGTATTGTTTGAGGCAATATAACTATTTATCCATCAATGTTGTATTTAATCTTTCTTGGTCTGCAGTTTATAAAGGTATCATACTTAGATAATTCATTGATCAAGCATTAAGGAAGAACAAAAAAAATATATACATATAATTCCCTTTGGTAGGTATTGCCAAACCGTTCATCCATATGGTCGATTATATAATTGAGGTATTATTTTGATGTGATGACACTTATTTATTACTATATTAACTGGGAAAAATACAAAAAAAAAACAAACAAATGACACAACATGATATGGGCAGCAGTATATTGTATGTTAGGTGCTATGGATGGTGGTATATGTGGGTGCTCAGTACTTGAATTAATATAGAAAGGCAATGAGGGAACAGCGATGAGAGCTTGCGGAACAATTCAGCAGGAATGACCGATTGACCAGATGTGAGAAATAGGATAACTTGGTGAAAATATAATGGACTGCATTGGGTAAAAATATCTCAAGAGGTAGTATCAAAGCCATCATAAGATATCAGTCATCAATGTTCATGTAATTCAACATTTGCTGCTCAAAATTGCCGGTACTGACCACCTTGCCAGCCCTCTGTTGGGGTTCTCCATTACCTTCATACGTTCGGAGCTTCCTTTTCACTGGCTCGTAGTCTTTGCATTTGAGCGGTTGCCCCTTCCTCTTCTTGGTAATTGTCAGAGTGAGAATAATACATTTATTGTTTATATGGCTGCTCACTAGTGCAAATGTTTTGTCTAGCAGCGTTATTGATCTCAAAACTGTTAACATCTTGTACTTCCCTCTTTTCAATGGAATGACTGTGAAGAATATCTGCGCTGCAACTATATTACTGATTTGAAAGGTCTGTGGTTTGATCCTCTTGAATCTTTGATTTGTGTGAGCATCTATGTTTTATGGTCATTGTCCATATATTCTTATGTTTTATCTCCTTTCAGTGTTATCCTTGCTTACACATACTCGACGACATTGTCTGATGTCCTCTTGAACTTCCCTCGTGCAATTTTTTCAAGCAATCCATTGGGGTCAATATCCTTTTTAAACAGAATGTAAACTTCTTGTTTGTCTGAGTCCTTTGCAGGTGTAAACACCCTATTGTTTGCATACAATATCTTGTTTTCTTCATCTGACATTTCTTCTGACCATTCTTCCAGTTTGCCCTCTTTGAACTATTGTTTGCATACAATATCTTGTTTTCTTCATCTGACATTTCTTCTGACCATTCTTCCAGTTTGCCCTCTTTGAACTCCCAGTCAAATGCTTTGTATACTGTTTTTGCTGCAGCTATGGCGTCATCAAACTGCTGTGTGCCAAGCCTATCCAGTTTTATTGACTGTTTGAGGTATTTATACTTCCAATTGAATTTACTACATACCTATCAGCCATCTTCAATATGTGTAGCATCATTGAACACTCACTTTATAGATCCTCCTATCTTAAACGGGGGCAGATCTATGTCTGATATTGCATCATACACCATAAATGTTGCTTCCTCATTTGTTACCTTGCAATCCTGGTCTGCTAGTAGGATTCTCCATATTTTTGGGCTTTCGTACTGCTATATGACTACCGTACTTTTCCATTCTGGGTTCTTCACAAGACATTAACTCTATGTGTCAACACAATACATATATATCTTCATTTCACCTGAAGAATATCATGGAGTTGTGCTTCCCTCCGATGCTTGTCATACTCGACATGTCATTCCAAGATACTTTCTATGTTAATGTCTATTTAAATATCTTGTTATAATTCTAAAAGACTTCATTCAGTACGTACTTGCATTGCTTTCATCATATTCGTTGTCCATTTTTGTATATGTGTATGTGATGTTAAGATAGGCTACAGAATGTCTGGTGAGCTGATACTGTCTTGTGTCGCATGGCAGCCATCTATTATAAGCAACTTTTCAGGGTTGACTATCTGTATGGCTTCTTATTCTCATGTCGCATTGCATTGGTCTGATGCAGGCAATGTTTATGGGTTGACGGTCTGTCTGGCTTCTTAGTGATTTGGACATATTTTATCTCTCCTATTCAACGTGTTTGGAAATGATAAGATTGACCCGATTTATTGAATCTCTCTATATGCTAATCCTCCAACTGTTTCACAGACAATTTCTTTCCCATAGATTCTCCCATTCCACAGGACTGTGTTCTTTTCCTTTTATTTCAAAGCATGTACATTTCCGCATCAATATATTTATTCCGCTGTATCATTTTATTTGATTTTGGCTTATAGATTGTCTGTTCCCTGGATACTGAGTGGGTTACTTTGCTTTTAACATCTTTTAGGATTGAAATAGGTTAATTCAAACTGACTGATTGGTTTGCCTACATATTACCTACATATTACTCTGTTATTACTATGGGATTGAACAAGGCTAATTCAAATTGACAATTTGGCTTGCCTATTGGTATCCCTTGCTTCTTACACTGTCATGGCTACATTTCTCGTAATATCTGGATGTTTCCGCCTTTTTGCCTTTCTATGTCCAGACTCGCCGGTCTGGTGCATGTAGAGCTTGTGTGAAGTGGCAGTTTCTTATGCAGGTGTTGTCATTTGATTTATTTGTCTAAGCATGTATTAATGGTTCTTTATCCATCTCCTGAATGGCTGGCTCAAAGCTTCTAACCTATTATTAACTCCATGTTATTTTTCTTTTTCTTTTTATTTCTGTTTGTTTTAAACATTTTTTCTCCTATATTTGGCTTGTATATTCAGTTTATTATGCAACCATGGGTATTCATACTAATATATTTGATTTATTCGACCCTTGTTGCTTTTGATGTTTACATGACATTAGTTTGCTGGGATACCATAAAACCTGCATGCTGCAAGCTTCCTTATCCTCAACTCTTTTGCTCTATCTATCTGTCTCTATATTTGTTTATACATCGTTATACTTGGTACTACTATGCCCCCATGCAAAAAGTCAAAGAAATCCACAAATAAACTGGAAAATATGACATGTCCTTTGTACAAACAGCTGCAAGCTTTGTAAATTTCTATCTACCTACCTATGTCTCATTATTATACTGATATATTTGACTAAGGAATGCAGATCAATTGAATGTGTGTGTTATGTAATCATTCATATGTATGACCTTGACATGTGCTATCAGTATATTTGCAGCTGTGTTAGCCAGCAACTTGCCTGTCGACACCGATTCTGCATCTTTCTCTTCAGTCAAGCACAAAATTGGTGTCGCCCATGATGTGTATATCTTTGTATATCATGTCGATGTCAGTGATCACTTATTATTTGTAGTGATAGTACGCCCTGTACACCTTTGCCAAAGAAGAAGAGGGCCAGTGGCCCTGAGTCCCTGGTTATGTGCGTACTAATATTATGTTATTGATCTTTGTGTGACTGCATACTGTTTATTTAGACATGCCTTAGAGAAGCTTTCAGCTGGTACAGGTGATACACTGTCTACTTCAACTGGGCAAACTATGTTAATCAGATTACACTATTTGTAGTATGACCCACCTGAAAATGTTGTTTCTCGTATATTTTTAGGCACAGTCGCATCCTTTTAGATAAACTTCACGTTGCAGGAGTCATGAAATCGACCACACATATCCTTCCCAACATAAAAGCTGATTCAGACAATAACTTGGTGTCTGACAATTTCCCAGATAACAGAAATAGCATCATATCTCTTGCAGAAAGCGATGGTTTGCCGGAAGTGTCAATATTTTATTTTTAAATTTATTGTAAATACTGCTCATGCATTGTGTCTTTTATTTTTATTTTTATTTGTAGTATCGGTACATCTTGCTTTTGTAAACTGCCTGCCCATTCATTGGACAACAAATTTTCAAACAAGTCCGTGTTCCGGTTTACAAGAAGTAGATATGATAGTAAGAAATTGTGGGTACGATAATAAGGAATACATCATCTTAGTCGAGATACACAGAAGTCAAAGGTGGGCATCGGACCCGCGTTAAGAACGCGAACCAGAGGGGGTGTGGCATCGGCGAATAGGGGACCCGCTGATGACACGACTTTAGGATATCAAGATGTTTGATGATGTAAGTGTATGATGGAATTTGTTTTGTGATGTAGTCGTTGTTGAGTCGTTATTGGTGTAAGTGATTGTAGGAGTGGGAAGGTGGGTACGAAAAGACGCGATTTTCGCGAAAGCTACTATAGAAGGTGGAGGTACAAATGAGAGATGTCCAAGGATACGTGACCGTGACACGGTTGTTTAAAACGCGTTCCACATTCATTCCGTGCCTCCGTTCTGCGGACTGTCAATTCAAACAAGTCCATGTTCCGGTTTACAAGAAGTAGATATGATAGTAAGAAATTGTGGGTACGATAATAAGGAATACATCATCTTAGTCGAGATACACAGAAGTCAAAGGTGGGCATCGGACCCGCGTTAAGAACGCGAACCAGAGGGGGTGTGGCATCGGCGAATAGGGGACCCACATCGAAGACAATTGCGCATTGTCGAACGCTGATAACCCCCTCAGGAAGCGATACGTCTGAGAAAACCTGCTTCCTGTAGAATCGGCTTCAGAAATTCAACGTGAAGCGGTGCTATGATCTCAATGTGACGCCAGTAGCGAAGGAAGGCATCTGATGTCCATCGACCGAGAATCTTGACAATGTCTGGAGAAATACCAGCGAGTAAAAGATGAGTTGTACCTCCAATCCGAAAGCAATGGCCCGAAACGACAGGAAAGTTATTTAGCTTAAAGATGACGTTTATGCGTCCGAGGAACTTCCTTTGAGACAGAATCGAGAAACCTCCCGAAGAATTACGATAAGAGGCCATCGTCTGTGTAACAGAGTTGAAGTTGACAGAGTGGTGTAAATGTAGTGCGTTGATAGGATCAATGAAGTCTTGTCTTGTAAGTATTACGTCCTCCCCACGGCGACCTCCCATTTTTGTATTTGGAAGATGAAGAGTACGTGAACCTGCAGAGGTCGCCGGTGGTTTAAGGTCATTCCAAGTAGGATAGAGTGATGGGTCGAATTTTGTTTCTGAAAGTGGTAGGATCTCTCCGAGACGAATTTGACCCCAGAAGCATGCCAGGGCGACAAAGTATATGCATCGGTCGGCAGGAGAAGACCAATCTAGGTTCCGTTCCAGGCATAGTAGCATGTCGTTCGATATAGGTGGCCTCTTAGGCCTGAATGAGGACAGTGGACGGTGATTTTCTACCCCCTTAATAACGTATTCAAGTTGCTGTCCACCATGATAGGCATATCTATTTTCTATATGCCATGCGCGGATGCCGTCGCACTTAGCAGAGACTGTTTTCCCGGCAACTCTGCCAGCAAACGAGGCAGCAAATTCGCATAACAATGACTCCGGAGCAGGCAAGATCTCATCTTTAGGGATTGCATTGATATGACAGTAATCAACAAATTGGCGTACGGCATTTGAGTACTTCTTTTGAGTAGAAGGCTTCCAAGCCCCGCGAATAACGGATTTTACGACGTCTGTATGATTTAGTTTGTATGGGTGATATAGGTAGTCGTCCCTTCGTCGTTTCCGACTGAGTCTTGAGTGAGCAGGGCATTCAGACAGCAGTGTTGCATGGGCATTCGACAATGTAGTTGTGTTGATTGTGGATGAGCTGATGAGTGCACGACTAGCCAGAAAGGTCGAAACATATTGAGAAGCCAAGGTGTGAATGCTGTACTGTATGGAGTGGCTATTTGTGAGCATGATCCTCACTAAATAGGTGTGTCACGCGGTGCCGAAGCTGAATGGATGCGATATGAAATTGGAATGTCCTTCGCGTCGTTCTCGGTATGTTACAAACCGGCGAAGAGGTATAGAGTTGAAATGCAATGTGATAATTACAATGAGACAATATTGGAGACAATATTGCTGGCATTTGCGTAAACAAATAACTTGTTTGTGTGTAGTTTGAGTATTAAGTATTTAATCGGAAGGTAAACTGGAGACGTTGCTTCTATTAAGTATTTAATCAGAGGGTAAACTGGAGTAGGAGACGCTGGACGCTACTAAAGATTTGAGGTAGGCAGGAATCGCTGGAGGAAAAGGGTATAGCAATTTTCGTGAAGGGAAGGTACCTCTGGAAGGGGCATCTGCAAGATTGTTAGCTGTAGGGATCCAAGACGTGGTGATCCAAAGGGAGTGTGTTTGGAAGTTTGAAACAATGTTGCGTAGAATGAAGTTTGAGGCAGAGTTTCTTGAGCGTCCTGCACGGAGAGCACCAACGCAGCCGGAATTGTCCGAGTGTATGATGATGTGTGCATTGTTATATTTCGCGGATATGAGAGTGCGAACGGCAAGGTCAATGGCAACCATTTCAGCCCACCCTATATCTCGTTCGGTAGTCCTCCATCCCGGTAACAGCTTCCAGGCCAGCCACTTCCCGTTCAGGTTAAAACCGATGCCCCAAGTAGTGGAGGCGTCAACATGTAAGGTAATGTTGAGAGGAGCAGGGGGCCTGTAAATCTGCAAGGAGCATTCACCTCGCAATGCAACGGTCCACCATTCGATATCAGCCATCACGGCAGGGGTGATCCTGTGTTTGAGCCATGGTGGTGAGTCTGTTGGGAAGCCTGCACGAAACTTGTAGAGACTAGGAAGATGAGAGCGACCTGTTGGAACAACAAGCGTAACATGATTCAGGGTGTCAATGATCGACTCTGTCATCTGTAGAGTGGCAAAAGCTCCCAATGTCCATGCCGAAAGTTTGCAGAGATATTTCTCCCGCTTCGAGGTCGGGAGAGAGACCGTCTTCTCATCAATTGACCACAGAAAGCCGATATATGTGAATGAAGCGGAAAAGGGAACGAATTTTTCAGGGGCCCATGGCCAGCCTAATTCCCTAGCGACGTCCCAGATGAGCTCCTCTGTGTAATTGTAGTAAGAGGAACCGTCGCTCCGATGATGTAAGTACCGAAAGAAGATGAAGTCATCAACCCATTTCAGAAGGGCTTCAATGCCTTTCGATATGTAAATATGAGCGATAGTGTCTGCAACAGACCCGAAAATGCCCGGTGCTGGAGAAATGCCGAAGTTGAGTCTATGATCAAAGGTGATTTTATCGTCAATACGGAGTGCAGTGAAACGCCTTTCGTCAGGCTTAGTTGGAATGATTCGGAATGCAGATTCAACGTCAAAGACTGCCACCTGTGTGCCAGGTGGTGAGTCAGCAACCAGCATCCAACAGGCGGAGAAAGTGCCCCAGTCACATTGAAACCTCTTTGTATCGATGTGAGAATTAACTGAGGGGATCAAGGGATTGTGCCGTGGATATGAGTGATCTACAGTGATCCGCAGTTTTCCTGGAGTACGTTCAATGACATTAAGCGGAGCAGTGCGAAAGTGACCAAATAAACGTTCTGCCAGCTCAGGGGGAAATTCTTCCGAAACGCGCCCCAAAAGCCGTTCTTTGTTGTATTTCTCTAATACGAAGTTGTGATGGGAGGTATCTCGGTAGTGGTTAGGAGGGGAGAAGGTAGCATCTAAGGTAAAGGTCTCAAGACCCAAGGAGAAACCATATTGTAGTCCATGTATGATGTGTGAAAAACGATCAAGAGAATCGGTGTCGCGAAGTGAAGAAATCCATCGATCTACATTGAGAGGAGTTGTAACTGGAAAGAATCTACTGAGAAGCGCAGTTCTGTGCAGAGTGCTGACCGCCGGCACACAGGGAGCAGGCATGATGGTGAGGGCAGTCCGTTGTACTGCAGGAATTTGGACCGTTGAAGGCGAAGCAGTATGTGATGCCATCAGAATCAGCGAATCGGCCATCAACTTTCCTGAGGATGTGTCCAGTTCTGGTGCAGGAAGAGAAGCGGTGGTCGCTGTCACCGCAGACCATGCAGCGAGTGGACCTTCCGTTACCTCGGGCACTGGTACTGTAAGCCTGACGTCGTTTGCCCCGGACAGAAGAGAGTCCTCGGCGGCCATGCGTCGTCGACGCTTCCGTCTCACGAAAGGATTGATTAGAAGAAGTAGAAGAGTGCGAGGCAGAAGAAGAGGAGGGAGGTGATGAGGAAGGTGGAGGGGCATCGCTGAAGAGTAGGTCGGATTGGAGTCCCATAGATTGGTGAATGCGATCCTGCATATGGTCGTTGAACTTCCGCTCAAAGACCAGTTTGTGCCAAACATCCATGCGCAGGTTGCCCTGAGATTGTAAGTATGCATGACGAAGGAAGATGTCGTAGGCTAGGTAAACCTGGAAGTTTTCACCAAAATCCTGACGACGCTGTATGCGTTCGTAGTGAATCTGAAAACAGTCCGCAATGGCATGCGCAGTGGGGCCCCCAATGAGGCCCTCAGGGCCTGCCTTCAGGCAGTGGCGAATGACCCAGACAAGAGTTGACGAGGCCTGCATGAATTCAAAGGCCGTGAGCAAGCGTTCCTTGCTCTGATCGAACCTGGAACTGGAGACCTGAAGTTCCCCAGCAGAGGTAAGAGATAGAGAGGAGTCGCCCTGGCGATTGGTTGCCGTGAGAGCACGATGGCAAGCAGCCGTGGTCAGAGCATCCAGAGGAATGTAAACACACCAACCCGCATTGAAGATGCGCTGGACACGCAAGGGGATGGGCATGATGTTCGGATCAAGTTCCGTCATGGCCGTAGGAGGCGCCGCCAGGAAGGAGCGGGTAGGGGCAGGTATGGAGGAAATTTCGGAAGGGATGGATGGTGTAGCCAGGGAGGTCATAATGGAGGAGGAGGTTAGTCCAGAGTGGCCCAGGGAGGGCGTGGCAGGAGTAATGTTTATTGCAGGTAACACAGGTAGGGCGGAAGGAGAAGTAATTACGGTACTGGCCTGAGGAATAGCCTGAGCCATACCCGTACCAAAACTCTGCAAGAGAGAGAGGAGTTCTGCGCGCGAAATGGTAACTGTGTCTTCTGGAGGAAGGGGTGGGCCTGGTACCTGCGGAGTGGCAGGCCCAGGCAAGGTATGTGTAGGAGGAGCGTCAGATATGATGGCTGTAGGCAAGGTATGTGCAGGAGGTATCCCGGAAATGGGTGCGGGCAACGTATGTGTAGGAACAGAAGCGGAATTAGCGTCCGCAATCGGCAAGGAGTGAGGCAACTGGGAGGCTGAGGAAGGATGTAGGAGAAAATTACCAGAGCGTAGGTGGAGTTCCGCAGAGCCTGGAGATAGTTGATGGCTGGGGGAAGGAGGGGCTCGACGCTTGGATGCGTGCCGGTGTGCAGCCTTCGTCGGAGAAAGTGTACGAGAGGACGGAGAACAGCGATCACGTGGGGCCAGATCTGGGTGAGGCAACCTCTGGGGAGAGAATGGGACGGCCAGGATCTTGGTTGGGGAATTGGCAGGCGATCGGAGAGAAGTCTCTGGAAAGGGATCACGATCCACCCCCATGGAAGGGAGGCGATTGAGTTGCGTCACCGGATTGACGTGGCACTCATCGAGAGGAGAGTCCTCGAAATCCACACCTGGCTCGTCGTCGGAGAGTTCCTCGTCCTCGGGGACATCCTGCATCGAGGATTGTCGGAGAACACGCTTTCTGCGCGAGGACACAGGCGGGCCGTCGGCCTCAGAAGGGGGCACAGACTCAGAGCGGATGCGGGAGCTTCGACGCACCCCGAAGGTAGACGCCGGGGCGTCAGAGTCCTGTGTGGAACTGAGAGTCATATCGCAGAGGAACACGAGAGGTAGGATGTGAAGTAAGATAGAACACGAAGTAGAGCTACGAAAAGACGCGATTTTTGTGAAAGCTACTACAGAAGGTGGAGGTACAAATGAGAGATGTCCAAGGATACGTGACCGTGACACGGTTGTTTAAAACGCGTTCCACATTCATTCCGTGCCTCCGTTCTGCGGACTGTCATTTATGCCACTAGTGAACCTATTGTTGATAAAGACGCATCTAACAACAGAGTCGATGGGAGTAGCTTTGAGTCATTGGAATTACCCGATGATGAAGCTGATATGGCAGACTTAGTTTTCTCAGACAATGTGCCAATTGCATGTGTTGATAACAAATCCTTGGTGTTTGCTGCCTCCACCAACGAACAAGAGTATGTTGATGATAACGAAGATTGTTGTGTTATGGAAAACACCAGTACTTATGTACATGGCGTTACTACTAAACACAATGATCCTGTCAATGTTGGTGCTGGTGAACACTATAATATTGAAGAGTAGCATCTTATTATTTGCTTGATTGATTTCTGTATTCTGATTTTTTTTTTTTGGTTAGATTTGACGGTGCTACTGATCTGACTGTTATGGTTACTAATCCTCTGGTTATGCAGCCAGACATACAGGATCCTATATTCTCCTTTACATACAGTATGCTTTCTTATTTTCTGTATGTCTGTTTATAGTATCTGCATTGCAATATGTACTGGTCTGTTTCTATTTATTGACCTATTTTTTGCATAGTCGCATGTTTAATATCATACCGTATGGATATGATAAACAAACCAGTGATGGATCAGTGTGATTTGCATATATATTGGCTGTGACATTGAAGCTGACCGAAGAAAACGCAGAGTAAGTGCTTATGTTGTCTTGTTCATATGCATTGTCGTTACACATGTGTATAGGTCTTTGATTCGAGGCCTGTTGTGAGTTGAACATGGCTTATACGTGCATTCAGCTTGCATACATCCTGATAATCTTACTGCCAAATCTCGTCGCCTTGTTTTAAACCATGGGGATAATGCCTTTTGCATCAATATCATGTTTGGCATCGTATCTACTTCTCATCTCTTTAATTCTGGCATAGAAGTCAGCAGTTACTCATCCTCCTATAAACAGAAACGTTTGATGATTGTGCCATTCCAGCAAGAATTTCTACGTTCTATGGCCAATGCTGGAAATGCATTGGGTTTGCGTTCTGATCCCATGGGCTCTTACTCAAGCTATAGGATGGCCTTTGTAACCAGAGGTGAAGGGAAGAGCATGTCCTTCAAAAACTGTAAATTTTCAACTTGTGTGTAGCATACCTTCATGTTGACATCATTTTGTAGCGGGTGGCTACTCAGTGCCTGCTCTTTCAAAGCCTCCTGTACTTACAGAAGATTTAATGTTCTCTGTCAAATCTGCTCCTATCGTACCACCTCTGAATTTCAAGAATTCTATGGATGCGGTAATAAATTATGAATTGACAGGTGTGTCTTCCATGTCATTATTTGTTGACTTCTCTATTTATTTATTTTCAGTGCCTGTATATGATGGTCATTTGGAAACTGGACCTGCCTTTGCTAGTTGGCACTCATACAATGGTAACATGTCCGATGTTCCCAAGGGGTCCGTTGTTGCCGTGGATTACACAGCTGGATAGTTTGAAGGGTCCTCTTCAGTGTATGTTGACCATTTATTATAATATTCTTATTGGTTATTTATTTATTTATTTGTAGTTTCCTTTCAACTAACATTAAGTTCATCATAGTTCTTCACACTTCTGATTTTGTTGTGGTTGGTGGTGCAGGCACCAGGCACATGGCATTCTTGATGAGACCTGGTGGTCTTGAAATGTCTGAATATGGTGCTCCGAAAGGGTCAAAAGATATTTCTTCTTCTGGTTTTGTGAGTGGTATACTCTCCAGACACTGCAGTGCCAGCTCCAAGACATCTCACAATGCTGATTCAACTGCTTCTCCCTGATCTGGTGTTAGTAGATCGGCCACAAATCAGGGTGCTACCTCTAAGCCGGCTTGTTCTGCTGGGCTACCCAAGAAGAAAGGTAAAAATAAAGAAGCAATCTGATCGCTAGCATGTGGACCACATATAGTTCCTTCAATTTTCTGCGCTTGTTGATATAATTTTGATTTTGTTGTTTGCTGCATTCTGATCTCTTTGCTAAACTATCTCATACCATTTTTGCGTACATCACTCTGTTTGACTACAAAATTTTGAGTGATGAATAAAATATGCATTATTTGCAATGTGCCAGTGGTCTCGTGTAAGAGTGTCGTGGACGGATAAAACTAACTTGGTATGATCTTCATATTCATTGATATTATAGCACGTATTTATTATTTGATTGTTTTACTTGCTGAAGGTTGTATTGTCTGTTTTGTATGACTAATCCTTGTTGTTTAAATTTGTCTATAGTTAATCCGATGTCAATCTAAATATGGGCTGCTATTACATATATAATTTTATTTACTGAAAATGTTGATTTTTTATTTTATACATATCTCTATATAATGCGACGACACCTGGGAAATGATGTGCTTAGTCAGTTTTGACAGTTTCTGACTAAGGCTAACAAATACTTCCTTTTTTGTCTCTTTTTTTTAGTCAGTTGGAAAAAGAAACAGTATATTAGTTATTATTTAAGTAATAAAAAATGTATATATTAAATATTTCATTGTATGCTATCTCTCAGGCACATGTGGAAGGTGTCCGGAGTCTATGGATGTGGCTGAGGCCCAAATGTGGTTTAGTAGACACCAGTTTTCACGCCTTGCATGTTTTTTATCCAAACAGCACCAATTTTTCCATGGTTTCAATGTTGTAATGAGTAAACTACACTACAAAGTAAGTGTTGATTAATTGATTGATGTACAAATATTAATAACCATTTTTCTAGCAAAACTTCAAAACTCGATTACAAAGTAAGTATTGATTGATTGATTGATTGATTGATATTAATAAATGATCAATTTAGCTACAACTTCAAAACTTGATTACAAAGTAAGTATTGACTGATTGATTGATTGATGACCATTAACAAACATTCTTATAGTGAAATTTTCAAACTCAACTACAAAGTAAGTAATGATTGATTGATTGATTGATGATTCTTAACAAACATTCAATAGCTCGACAACTTTCAGCTATTGATTGATCATTGTAAGAGATTTTTGGTGTATTTGAGCCTAGAAAATGCTTAAAAAATTCGAAAAAATTATAGAAAAATCAGGAAAAATTCAATTCAGCTTATAGTGAAAGTTTGGGCTATGGTAGTAAGTGACATTTATTGTTTTTGGGCTTTATAAATGCTTAGAAAATTAAATAAAATCAAGAAAAATTCAATTCAGCTTATAGTAACACTTGGACAACTTTGAGCTATTGATATAGTCATCATGTAAGTGTCTTTCAATGGTTTTAAGCTATGAAAATGCCTAAAATATTATTCTTTCAGGCAATCTTCAACTACTTATCCTTATAATGAACTCAGTACTCCTGAAGGTCAAAGACAGCAGGCTAGGATTCAAAGCAGGCTACAACAGTTACAAATGACTGATCCTGATGAGTGTCAGGCAAATAGAAGTAGAAGATCTACTTCAGTGGTTATACCACTTCATTATGGAACTGAGGATATGGGAACTGGGGATATGGGAACTGGGGATATGAGAATTGGAAGTGCTTCTAGCTCTTTGAGGAGGCCTATTGAACCAACTGTTACTGTGGACTTATTTGCATCTGAGGATGTGCAACTTGGAACTACAGGATTGGGGGATATGAGAACTGGGGGAAATAATCAGATTGCTTCAAGCTCTGAGGAAAATACTTCTAGCTCTTTGAGGAGGCCTATTAGACCACCAACTGTTGCTGAGGATCTATTTGCTAGGGCTATTCCTGAAACTCATTTACCTGAAGGATAGAATGCTCCTTTGCAAAATCCTATTCCTAGAATGATACCACCTCTACCTCTTGATGCATATAGAGCTCCTTATGTGCCTTCAATAGTAGCACCTCTACCAGCTGCTGTGCATGGAAGAGATAATAGAGTGGGATCAGTCAATCAGCCTGTAGTTGGTGGAACTGTTATGAGTATACCTGAAACTCATTTGCCTGAAGGTTGGGATGCTCCTTTGCAGAATCCTATACCTAGAATGCCTGCTTTATATGGGCCTGCTTTACCACTACCACTGCCACCTATACTTGGGAATAGAGAGAGAGAAATTAACCAGCAGGTTGCTCCTATACAAGCACAAGCATTAGCAGCATTGCAAGACCAACAAAGGTTGAGGCATATTGCTGCAGCTGAGGAGCAGGATAGACAACAGCAGGCACTAGCAGTATTGCAAGAGCAGCAAAGGCTCAGACATATTGCTATAGCTGAAGAGGAGGAGAGGCAACAGGAGTGGCAAAGGCAACAACAGGCATTAGCAGTATTGCATGAGCAACAACAGCTCAGAGAGCAAGGAAGACAACTACAGATATTACACCAGCCAGAGGTGAGACAAAGATAACTTTCAGATGTTGCATTGACTAAGAAAGATTAACAGGATGTAGATCTCAATCCTGAATATAGGCCTTTGAATGAGGCTAGGGCTCAAAGGATCTTAGAAGGCTGGGAACAAGAACATGCAGCTGATTTGGAGGAGGACTTTGACAATCTAGATGCTCAAGATCTGGATGATCCTGTTGACAATAGGAGACAGCCAAATCTAGCAGCAGAGCAACTGGAACCTCCTCTTCATCCTCCCATTCTACAACAACCTATAAATGCTCTTCCAAGAGGAAGACAGCCTAATAATGATCCTGCTGAGGATATAGAGGAGGACTTAGAATATGTGGATCCACCTGTGCAAAATCTACCAGCACCTCCCATCCTACAAAGGGTTGATCATATTCAAGGCATCAATGCTCTTCCAAGAGGAAGACAGCCTTATATAGATGAACTCTCAGCACATTATCTTGGTCTTATGGATGTTATATGTCCACACTGTCAGGCTCTACATTGGAATGCTGAAAAGCTTACCAGTTCTACTAGACATCATACAAAATTTGGCATGTGCTGTCTGCAAGGCCAGATTGATTTGCCTAGGCTTGCAGATGCTCCACCAGAACTGCTTGGCTTACTTCAAGGCTATCATGCTCTTTCTGATGCTTTTAAAGCATCTATTCACCAATACAATGCAGCCTTTGCATTTACATCTCTGGGAGTCAAAATTGACCATGCAATTATGAATGCTCCAGGACCATACAGCTTTAGAATTAATGGAGAGCTCCATCATCTGACAGGTGCTTTGCTTCCAACTGAAGGTGATCATCCGGACCATACAGCTTTAGAATTAATGGAGAGCTCCATCATCTGACAGGTGCTTTGCTTCCAACTGAAGGTGATCATCCTGTATATGCACAACTCTACTTCTATGATCACAATCAACAATTGGCTTTTCGTCAAGGAAGCAATCCTAGACTCAGATAATGGCCTCTTTGCAGGATATGCTTTATAGAGTCAATCCCTTTATTGGCTTATATAAGCTTGCAAAGCAGATTATAACAGAAGTACCTGAAGGCCAACCACAAAGGCTTTCTGTTCAACTTAGGGCTGACTTTGGAGACCATCAATGCTATAACAACCCTAATGAACAGGAAGGAGTTGCTGCAATTATACCAGGAGATGGTTCTGAAGAACAATCAGATCACTTTGACATAGTCCTGCATTTGCATGGAGGTCAATTGAAGCGAATCAGCCATTTACACCCTTTTTATACTCCTCTGCACTACATGATCATATTTCCAACTGGAGAACATGGATTTCATTTAAACATTCCTTCTCAGCTGGGACCACGAGGGCAATGCAAAACACAAAATATCACCAAAACTGCTTACTATGCATACTGACTTCAGCAGAGATCTTTAGAAGCTAATGCTGCTTTGCTTTGGAGTGGTCGATTGTTTCAACAATATGTTGTTGATGCATGGGCTTCAATTGAACAAACAAAACTTAATTGGGTTAGACACAATCAAACAAAGATTAGGGCTGAAGTCTATCAAGGAGTGGTTGATGCGGCTACTGGAGATGAAGATTTATGCAGGCAAAGCTGACGTGTGGTCCTCCTCTCTTCTCATGTTGGAAGTGAACAACACATGCAGCAACTATTCCAGGACTCTATGGCTATTTGCAGACATTTCCATAAACCAGATCTCTTCATCACCATGACTGCCAATCCAAAGTGGCCAGAAATTGAAGAGGCTCTGTTGAAAGAACCTATGGTTAATGGAAAGAGGCAAACAGCTTCTGACCATCCAGATATTGTTGCCAGAGTATTTGAACTCAAGAAAAATGCTCTTTTGAAGGACATAAAAGATGGTCTGTTTGGAAAATGTGTGGCATCTGTCCATACCATTGAATTTCAAAAGAGAGGACTTCCACATATACATATCTTGATCTTTTTGGAAAATGTGTGGCATCTGTCTATACCATCGAATTTCAAAAGAGAGGACTTCTACATATACATATCTTGATCTTTTTCCATCATCATGACAAGATCAAAGATGCAGCTCATGTGGACACTATTGTTTCTGCTCAAATTCCTGATCCAGTGACTCAGCCTCAATTGTATCAGGTATTGGCTTTGCTTGAATTATCAATGCAGTGACTTACCTTTGTTATTAGGTTGTTACTACCAATATGGTTCATGGTCCATGTGGAGCAGATTTTCCCAATGCCAAGTGTATGGTAGATGGCAAATGTTCTAAGAGATATTCCAAGGAATTTCAGGAGGCTACATAGTATGGTGATGATGACTATCCCCAATATGCCAGACCTAACAATGGCTGCTTTTTTGAAAAGCATGGTTGTCGTTATGACAATCATAATGTTGTCCCATACAATCCATATCTCTCAGCCAAGTTCCAATGTCATATCAATGTGGAAGTCTGTGCTTCAGTGGATGTAATCAAATACATTCACAAGTACATCTACAAGGGCCATGATAGGACAACTTTGGAGATTGCTAGAGAGGAGAGGGATGAAATCAAGGAACACTTGGATGCCAGATACATTTCTGCTCCTGAGGCTTGCTGGCACATCTTTGAATTCAACATGCATGCTGAATATCCTTCAGTGTACAGATTGCCTGTGCACTTGGAAAACCAGCATGAAGTCTATTTCCCAGATGATGAACCAATACAGGTGGTGGCTGCTAGACCTAATGCAGACAAGACTGCACTCACAGCTTGGTTTGAAGCCAATATCAGGTTTCCCAATAATAACACCACTTATCAGAACTTTCCAACCAAGTTTGTTTATAAAGCATCTAAATGGAGTTGGAAGGAGAGGCAGAGAGGGACAGCAACTGGAAGGATGTACTTTGCTTCACTAAGACAGGGAGAAAGGTTCTATCTCAGGATGCTCTTGACTGTTGTGACCAATGCAACTTCATGGGCTGATCTCAGAACAGTCAATGGCCATACCTATTCAACTTATCAGGAAGCTTGCAAGGCTCTAGGTCTTTTGGAGGATGATGCAGAATGGAGGCAGTGTCTCACTGAAGCTGCTCCAATCCAACTAGGATCAGCTCTCAGACAGCTGTTGAGGATGATGCAGAATGGAGGCAGTGTCTCACTGAAGCTGCTCCAATCCAACTAGGATCAGCTCTCAGACAGCTGTTTGCACTATTCTATTCCACTGTGCTCCTGCCACTCCTGAGGCTCTATAGAACAAATTCAAGCATTCTATCTGTGATGATCTTCAACACAGATTGGAACATACTAGGCAGTACAGAGACCGGATCTTTACCAATGAGGATATTTATGACTATGGCCTTTATCTTATCAATGACACTTTGATGAATTTTGGGAAAACTCTGAAAGACTTTCCCAACATGCCAGAGGCTCAACAGAATTGGAACATAGTTCCAGGTAATTGGCATTTGCATAAAAGATTGACTTGAATACTGATCATTCTTCTAGGCAATCGACTTTTAGAAGATGAAACTAATTATGATGTTGAAGAGCTCAAGCAAAGAGTGGAGAGGAACAAGGCCAAGTTCAATGTGGAACAACTGGAGACCTTTGATGCTGTCATGAACTCAGTGAACAACAATTTGGGCAGGATGCTATTCATTCACAGTGCTGGAGGATGTGGCAAAACCTTTGTCTGCAATACTCTGGCTGCTGCTATTCATTCTAATGGAGATGTGGCATTATGTGTAGCATCATCTGGCATTGCTGCCTTATTGTTGGAAGGGGGTAGAACAGCTCATTCAAGATTCAAAATTCCTATTCCTGCTCTTGACACATCCATTGCCAATATCAAGAGAGGAACCCAGTTATCACAGCTCATACTTCACACCAAAGTTGTTATTTGGGATGAAGTTCCAATGCAACACAAAAATGCCATTGAATCTGTAGATCGTGGCTTCAGGGACATCTTCAATAACGACATTTCTTTTGGTGGAGTTACTGTGGTTTTTGGAGGGGACTTTAGACAAACTCTTCCAGTGGTTCCACATGGACTCAGGCAGCAGATGATTGCTGCTTCACTCAAAAGGGGCCGACTTTGGGATCATATCCAAGTCCACTACTTGGTCCAAAATATGAGATTGGATCAGACTGCAGAGAATATTGCTCATGCAGCTTGGTTGTTGGATGTTGGTGCAGGGAAAAATCTAGGACCTGGAGAAACAGTCAAACTGCCTGAAAGGATGATCTGTGATGACAATTCTATCACTGGATTGATTTCTTCCACATATCCTGATATTGGTCATCCTCAAAATGATCAGTATTACCTGGACCGGACTATTCTCTCTGGCAAGAACTCTGATATAGAGGAGATCAATGCAGAAGTTCTAGAGAGGTATCCAGGGGAAGAAAGGATCTTACAGAGTGCAGATTCTGTTCTCTCTGATAACAGGAATCCTGATGGCCTTGCATTATATCCTGTGGAATATCTCAACTCTTTGAAAGCCAGTAGTTTGCCTTTGGCTAAACTGGCTTTGAAGATTGGAGTTCCTGTCATGCTTCTCAGGAATCTGGACACAACCAAAGGACTTTGCAATGGAACAAGAATGATTGTCACTCACATCAGCACTAGAGTCCTCAGATGTCGTATTATCAGTGGAGATGCCAAGTTTGCAGGTTCAACTGTTTTGATTCCAAGGGTCAATCTAGATGCCTCTGAAGAGGATTTGCCCATACCATTATACAGGGGACAGTTTCCAATTTGATTGGCCTTTGCTATGACTATCAACAAGTCTCAAGGGCAATCAGTCAAGCATGTTGGATTGGACCTTCGATCACCAGTTTTTACACATGGCCAACTCTATGTTGCACTTTCTCGATGCACATCAGGAGATCATATCAAGGTGATTCTGTCAGAAGAAAATACATCAAAAATGACTGCAAATATTGTATATCAAGAAGTCCTCAATGGTTTACAAATGTAAGTGTGATTTTTGATTAACTACTTATTACTAACTTTATATTTTAGCATCTAACTTGATACTGTGCATATAACTTGGAATTGTAGCATCATTTCTTGATAAATGTGAACCTCTCTATTTGTTAACAACTTATGCTGGAATCAGTAAGACATAATGAAAGTAAGATCATGATAGAAGCTGAGTTACTAAGATACATATTTGGAACCCCTAACCGAACAAAGTGAGGTTGGGGTGGAGACTGAATTACTTATATACATACTTGGAGCCCTAACCGAACGAAGTGAGGTTAGGATGGAGGCTTAGTTGGGGGTTTTGGAGACAAAGCCCCCAACGAGCTACAAAATTTGTGCCGAAGGCACAAATTGTAGCTCGTATATATATGTGGTGCGTTAACACCCCCAAACCTCCATCTTGTCCTCCCTCCTGCCCTCTCTACATACACACATACTTTCTGATATTTTTGTTATATGTCTGTGACTTCCCCACATCCTCGCTTATCAAATGAGGCTTTCGCATCCTGTTCCTGGTTCACTGATGCACTGCTATCAGACGGAGATCTTGTTACCTGCTATGGATGAGACATGGCAATCTACATGAGTGAACATTGTCAACTTGTTTATTGATGGAAAAAAAAATGTTGTCACTACACTCATCAACTTGACCTCTGCAGCCCTGCATTTGGGATGTCTTCTTAAGGTATGTTAATATCTATATTGTATGTGTATTGTTAATGCTGAAAATATCAGTGCTCATATCAGGGAAATTTATTTCTGCCTATGGACATCAAGTCCATCGAGAGTATGATAGTTTCCAGGTACGATACTTTTCAATTTAATTGTTATTTACATCTTAGATTTTGATACCGCAGGTCAGAGAATGACCAGTCTGGGCTCGTGCATATTTGCCAAGTTCACAGTTCAGCTCCTCAAGGTCACACAACTGTTCTTCATAATTCTTTGTATATCACGTTGGCTATATCGCCTCTCATGTCACTCAATCCTCATGAGTATAATGAAGTGGGCATGAAGGAAACAGTGTTTAAGGTGTGATTGTTATCTCGCATGCCATATTGATAGTTAATTGTATTGTTAACATGGTAGTTATGGAATCACATAGAAGGGCTAGAACGACCTCTTGCTGTAGTAGAAGTAGATCGGATGTTGTGGAAGGTGTTGTTTTCTGCAGCTCTGTGAAGTAACCTCCTACAGGAACTCAGATCCACATTTCAACATCTGGAGGGGGTGGTGAGGGATGCCACACCTCATTGGCTGAACCTTGTTAATGGGTCTTCACATGTCCCTGCTACTCTATCTTTGCCATCCGATGTAATTGATCAGCTCAATATGGTGGTATATTTTGATGTTTTACCTTTTCCTGACAATTCTTTACTCCTGACCTTACTAACTGGAAGCGCCTCTGGTACCAATGTCCCTATGCCCAACGATTCCTGTTTGTCTGCAATTATATATGATAACGAGTTCGATAATGACAGGCTTTGTGATAAAGATGTGTATCCTTCTCGATCTGCTGGTAGCAATCCATATCATCCACCTATTGATGATGACAATTCTTGCGATACTCGTAGGATGCATATGTTGCCTTTATGGGATACTACCAATAATCTATTCAATGACAATGTCAATGCTAGCAGTGATACGATGCTGTACCAGCAGTCAGGGACAAAACATGCACCAGAAGTCAAAATAAACATTTAATTATAGGCTGAAAACTGTAAGCCTCCTGGTAGCAGTCTCAACAAATATCTATCTCCGAAAATATCCCAACAAATACACAGAAAAGTACAGAACAACAGGCAGGGACCGGCTCAAACTATCAGCTCAACAATAGTCTAACCACTGTCATGGAGAGGAAAAGCATGGAAGCTGGTGATGGACGGAACAGAATGAAATTGGGAAATTATTATATTCATTCGATATTGTAATTCTCAATTTCATCATCAAATCAGTCAATGTTCAGCAATGGACGGAATAGGATGAAATTGGGAAATTATTATATTCATTCAATATTATAATTCTCAATTTCATCATCAAATCAGTCAATGTTCGATTTGACATAACTGGAAGGAGGAAAAGAAGTAGGCGATGCAGGGAGGTGCTAAAAGAGGAAAGAAGGATCTATGAATGGGATCATGCTAAATGGAGCTCAAGCAAATGAGGAAGTGGCAATCCGAAACATCCGGAAGAATGGCGGAACAAGAAGTTAAATGGTGGAACGGGTGGCACTGCAACAGGCCTCCCAAAAGGGAAATTGGACTATCAAATATGTTCTGGAAGTGGGAGAGTTTCCGACAAAGAGTCATATGTAGATAGTGGTCTGTGCACCAGAAAAACAGTATAAATAGCCCAAGTTTAGTAGAGAATAGACAGGCAATTGATAGGCAAAGGCTTGGTGATTCCCAGGGAGTGAATCGCTTAGGCCGGAGTTTGTTAAGAAATCTTGACTTGTGGGAATATTATTATTCTCATTCAATATTATAATTCCTCAAAAACCTCAGCGTTTTGCAAAATTATTAAACGCATTCAAGATAATAATTATCCCTTTCGTCATCAAAGTCAGTATGAATTCAAGGTCATATTCTACACTAGCAAGCCCCAGAACTATCAAGTAATACTTCTACCAAGTACTACAGCAGTAAAAATCTAAGCAATTTGATGAACACAACTGGATGACTTGGTGGGTGTGATGCGGCAAACAGACATCCATCTTTTGTGTCTCCTCCGCCATATTCTCTCAACAATCAGGACCCTTCTCCTTCTGATGGGCCCACCAATGTTG
>JAMWFC010000113.1:3117831-3181363 GCA_027475525.1 Macrolepiota albuminosa
ATTCTAATACACTTTGGATCTCCCTCTGCCAGCTGTGTGACTGAGCCACAGCCTCTAGAGGTCGCCCTTACACCTACTCCCAAAAGGAAAAGATGAGCATACAAGAACACCAAAACCATTGAAGGTATGCGTGGTGATGGTATTGACAGGACATGGCCTAGCAAACACATTCCTCATGTCCTCATTGATTTGACTCTTGACGTTACTGTACATACCCCGTTATATGTGATTACTATGTTATTTTACTATATGTCGTATGACCTCAGGACTTGGAGTTCGACAATTCTGATATCAATGTATCCAATGACATTGTATTCATGATGGGGGAAAGTCCTGTCGAGTATGCAATTTACGGTATGAACTGCGCATATTGGTTTACTTTCAAGTTCCATGTAAGTCCTGTAATCTGTTTCCATAACTGCTGCTGAACATCCTACAGTTAACAGAGGATTTGCAATGGTTTTACTCACTCCACAAATTGGTTGTTATGGGGTCAACTAGACTGATGTTTATCAAGATTGCTTCTATGGATAAATTGATGGACCCCACTAATACCAGCATTTCTAAATATCTGACCGACTACACTGCCATATTGATCAAAGGCATCAACCATGTAGACAACAGATTTACCAGTGCAACACTGACCTCTGTCTGCAACATATACAGTATTACCACCATTTATGGTATGCCTGTTTGAGTATTCTTGTATTCCATTCCATACACTTACATATGATAGATTTCACCTTGCTAGATACTTAATATACGCGTAGAGGTTCCCTGGTTGACATGTTTGCTGCTGTTTTGTCTGTGGAACCGTGGGCTCTGAGCACTCTCGATATGCCAGCAGTACGTAATCTATTCCCCATCTTATTCATGTCTGGTGATTGGTTCATGTAGTCGTAAGTAAATGGTCAATCCTCATACTGCAACTCCTCCAACTATTATCCAATATCTGACATGCAGTGGACAATAGCATTGACCGGATCTGCCCATTATTACTGGCACATTGGTTTTAACAGGTATGGCACTTTCTTATAGGTAGAAACGGAATTCAAGTTACTGTATGTTGCGCAACTGAAGTCAGAGTCTTTCAAGAATTTTGTTACCGTATCTATTTTTATAGATAAATACGTCATGCATGAGGCAAACACTGACTTGTGGGATATCAAAGTGGTTGTATTGGAACCTAGTGATGTTTTGTGAGTGGTGCCCTTATATTGCTGCATAGATGATATGACTGTTCCCATAGTATCATGCATCCAAACATGCCACTTTGTGTCGTGATACCAGTACCTTCTATATGTATTGGAGGTCATTATTATCTAGCAACCACTCTTGCTAATTCTGTTATTGGGATATATCACCATTTTATAGGTAGTCAAACCCTCACAAACACTGATTATAGAACAGCATCTCATTCTATACTAGTTCGCATACTCACACATTACTGATTCTGTTATTGGGATATATCACCATTTTGTAGGTAGTCAAACCCTCACAAACACTGATTATAGAACAGCATCTCATTCTATACTAGTTCACATACTCACACATTACTACTGCTATACAAATAAACTTTTTGAGAGCAACCTAGGTAAGCATACCTGACGTTGACTTCTAATTTTTAGTTTATTAAATTTTATTTATTTATTTATTTATTTTTAGACCAGAAGTATCATCATGTGCCAGATTGGGATGTCTGGGAAGGTGCCTTGTCTATTTTCTTGCTATGCAATTATTTCAAATTGCATAGTGCTCTTATTAATTGGAACTACCTATTCAATACAGACATTCATGCATTTGAGTCATCTATCAAAAACTGCTTGAAGGCCTGCAAAATTGTGTACTGGTACTTTCTGCATCATATCTTTTGCAGGCCTGGTGATACTTTGAATGGTTACGACGCATTCCATGTGTTTTTGGCTCGTCATGCTCACGTGCTTATACTACTTAAAAGAGCTGCTCATGTGTCGGGAATACAAGGTGAGATTGAAGGGCTAGATACCTCTTCAGTTCGGATGGCAATTTGCAAATGTATATATGATGGGCCTACATGGGATTATTTCAAAACTATGACAGCCAGTTCTTCTGACCAATTGTTTTATTGAGATAGACTATCATACACCGTCGAGAAATTTACTTATGATGCATACAGTGCACTATAGTCTTGCTGTGTCAGTCTTCTATTATTATTGGTTTATTCATTTGTATTTACTAGATTGTCCTTACCTCAATGGTCTGGTGTACAGAGAAGGAAACAGCATATAAACTCAGGTACTTTTTATCACACATATTACCTTGCCTAGATCATAACAATCCTAAGGATGATGATATTTACAAAACTCTTGCATACAGCAATGGAGACAATTTTGATGATGACTTTGAATCTCCTAATAAGGCTATAAATAAATCATATTTGCATCAGTCTTCGGACCCTGAATCCTCACCAGAGGAAACTGTTTTGCCATCTAATTGTTGTTTGCAATGGAAAGGATTGCCAATCTGTCTGACTGCAGGATCTGCTCAAAATATTTGCAAACAGAATTGTTCATCTTTGACTGCATCAGAACACACTCATTGCCAAGGTACATATTTATAATCAGAACACGTCTGTATTATTAGGTGGTTAATCAATTATTTGTTGTAGTCCATCTCCAAATTACATTATTTGACCCCTGACCCCATATTATTGTCATCTGTTGTGCTTAATGGATTACATTTGATGTATCAAAAAAAAAATTGTGTTTGTATCTGTATACTAATGTAAATATTTGTATATTTTGCTAGTATATTGAAGTAATATGCATTGTATACTCAGTGGTCGTCTATACAAATGATTATGTAACAATGAATTATGGGTCTTACCAAAGGATTGTCTGTCTTGACACTTGTGTAACAAATACCACTTTTCAAGTTATTAGTATGCAACTCATCACCTTTTTTGTTAAGCGATGGGCTAGTATCTATCTGCTTGTCATGTGCAGATTATGCATCCTTGTTGTATCTGCAAATGCATATAATATTGGGTCAGTTATACCCTATTAATTGATGTTTCACCTACATATTAAACTGAATGCAAATCAGACCCTCTTTACACGATATAAAGCCTGTTGAACTACACTATGTAATACACAACATTTCAAACACAACCTGCATGCATTCAGAATGCAATGTATCATGCATGCGACTCGATTGTGGTAGTTCTGCACCTCTTATAGGTTTATGCACCCACCATATCAACCGATGTGATTATGCTGAGATAAATCAGCACCACTCTAATATTGCCCTTTTACGTTACATGTGTTCATGTCTATATGCATTCTGATGTCTTTCACAGTGTTTGCATATTGAACTAGATATTGCGTCAATTAAACAGTGGTTTGTTTATCTGAATGGACAAATGTACAATCAACGGTCTCCTCATAGTTACATTGACATATACAATTTGCTAAACTCTTGGGTACATGTTTGCTAATTTTGAACCGGTATGCACACTGCAAGGACGTGTCATGTTTTATAAGTTCTATCAACCAGAGAACATATTCTACGGCACGATTTTGTGATTTTCTTAAGGGACTGTGTGTCTGGCACTAGTATATTTCGACTTGCTGTAAAATATGGCTTATGTGATGCTGCAGTAATTGCATGTTTAATTGAAGAGGATGTTGACCTTCCTGACAGCTGGCCATCCTTTGTTTATGTACTCACACTCAGGCACATAATACTTACTATGGAGCACGCGAGTTGTCTTTATGCATATAATGTACTCCGTCTATTGATCGTCTTACAAAACTATGTTCATACACTTCATTACTTGAAGAGATACATATCAAGTTGTGTACTTCACTTTGGTGGTGGCAAGTTCTATTCATTTCCTGTAGAGGCAGTTAGTCCGTATGTGTCTGCTAGTCATGATCACATCCTGGTAGGGCAGGTATTCAAATATGTTAATCACATAAATGCCAGCGGTCTTGCATCATATTCTGTGACGAAAGGCTTTGTGCATGTGCAAATACCTGTACAAGAGTTAATCAACCACTTGTCTATAAAAAATATCCATCTGGTTGCCTGCATGCATGGCATCAGTATGAGTAGTTCTATACTGAAGAAAGAATTATCCTTTAAGTTTGATGGTCACAGTTGCCCATCATGTGTCATCAACACTACAGTGTTATGATCTGAACCAATAAACAAACCAAAGATGCAGCATGGCAGACAATTGCCCATTGCACACATAAACAGAAACAATCCTCATATTCTTGTTGTCATCATGGTACTCGTAGACATACCTATAAATCCACATGCATTGAACAAAGCATTGCCGTACCTCTTGAACAAGAATATCCAGATCCAGATAAAAGTATAGTATTTCCACCACATCTGCTTAGTAAGTCGCAAACTATGGATATTGTAGGAAATTTTTATTCTGGGACAGGACAGAGATATGTGAAGGAAGCAGGTTGTGCAGTGTGTGGTCTCCTACATCCTGTAGCCAATATGAATCCTTTCAAGAGTATGAAAGGTTATCTAGACATACTCTGCATTTCAGGAGTCACCAAAATAGAACAATTATCCAATACAAATCATGTTAGGGAGCTGAGAGGACTGGTAATTGATCACTTGTGTAAACATGTTTGTCGATTGTGCAGACAGCAATTGTTCAATAGGCTCGTTCTAAAAAACGTGCTAGCCAATGGCTTTTGGATTGGCCCTATACCTGACATGTTAAAACGCCTTAATTAGATCGAACAGATATTAGTTGCTAGAGTAAGAAAGTCCTTGTGTTATGCTCATGTTTTAGCCTCTGGTCTGAGCAAGATGAAGGTGCATCTGATTGCTTTTAAGTCATCTATTTAGAAGGTATATCAAGTACTTCCGCCTCCTGTAACCGACCTCAATGATGTGATCGCCATTTTATTTTCTGGTCCTTGCAAGCCATCTGCTAAAGAGTTACAGAGGCTATCTTTGCTTATGAGCAGAAGGAATATTCAGTGTGCATTAGAATGGCTCAAACTTAAGCATTCTTTATATAGCAATCTGGAAATATTATACAGCAACTTAGAGGGATATCCCAAAGATGTTTCTTCTGTGTCCGTTGTTCATTACCAAAGTGCTGACGAGGCTGGTACAATAGACCCACCCATACATAAAGATAATAAGGATTCTGATATCAATGCGGATGATTGCCTCTTTGTTGTCTATGGCCTCATCAATGATGCTTTATCAGCCAAGACTATGGACGAACTTAAAGGCCTTGCAATGCAACATTGGATGTCTAACAGAAAGGCTCTGCGTATTGGTCATTTTACATACTCCAAGAATACATTCAGCAATCTGGATTTGTATCCGCAAATGTTTACTTGGCTGTTCTCCTATGGTCTGAGTGGCATAGGCAGTAACAAGTGCAGTGTATCAGTGTGCGCCCATAATGCCAACTTGCTTATATATCATGATAAATGCTTTCAAACAGATACTGGATTCCCATTTGCTGCTTTCAGCCATAAACAAGTAAAGGCTGCTACTAGTGGAGGCTATCTAGCAACAGAACATGCAAATTTTAGCGACATATCTGACCATCTTACAACTGTCAATCCAAAAGTGTTTTCTGACCTTTCACAAAGAATGGCAGCTGGAGATATAGTGAAGCTGGTTACAGAGGATGAAAAAACTTGTTTCCATGTAATAAATAACTTAGATGTAATTTCTAACAGTATCAAAGGGTTTGCTGTATCCAAAAAACACATGCAGAATGAGATATGGTCCCTTGTCATAAGCAAAGATGCTTCTTCTTGGTATATTACCTTATTGCCTGCTAATATAAAACATCCTAGTTGTTTTATATGCAGATAGCAAGACATCTTTCACACTGTTTGTACCTTATACTTCAGACAATGCTTACTATTTTATATTCAAGAATCCTGTTGCCAGCACACATTTCTTTCATTTTATAATAAATGCATTTATAATCCATGTATTGGGAACAGACTCAGATAACCTATGATTGTATGGGCATACTTTGGCATACTATGGTACTGTGAAATAACAAGGTAGGCTTACTCTCCATTTACACATGCTTTTGTGGATTCGAGAAGGATTAACTCTGGATGAAGTCAGAGAAAAAATCATGGATCCATTATTGAAGTTTCAAAAGGCTATCATAGAATATTTAGAATCAGTACATCGAGGTGAATTCTTAACTGGAGCACTGGAAGACATCAAAAAGCATATATTGTTAAATAAAGCTGCACCAGGATATATGGATCCCACTAGGTCACTTCTGGAACAGCTGTCCATTCTTTGCAAAGAAGAATGCTTATCATGCACAGCATGTAATAATGCAGCAGGATGGTGAGATTGCTTTTATCATATGGTGAACGATCTGCTATACCAATCAAACATACATACATGTACTTCCACTAAGGACAAAAATAGCATACAGAAAAAAAATAAGGAACATAAAGGATGTCTTGATAATCTGTAGAGTAATTGTAGAGCAAGATTCTCTGGTCCATTATACATGCACACAGAAGTTGATCTGACTACTGGTGCTTTGAATATGCAGAAGATGGAACCATGGCTTAATACATTTACAAGTCCTCTTACTTACTTGTTTCAATGCAATACCGATGTAATGAGCCTCCGCTCTGAGACGGCCATCAAGACTGTTTTATTGTACATCACTAAATACATTACAAAGCCTACCCTCAAAACATGCACTGCGTTTGAGGCAGTTGCTTCAATATTCACTAAACATGCAGATATACTGAATGGTCTACTTAATTATCAAGAGAAAGCCTGCACGCTAATGACTAAAATAGCTAATGTTCTTAGCGCTAAAATGGAAATGGGATTGCCAATGGTTTGCATGTATCTATTAGGCAATCCTGATCATTATACTGACTATAACTTCTTAAATTTGTATTGGCCTACTTTTGTTGAAGAGGCCAGACGTCCTTGGGTAGACGATGCTGCTGACTAATTACATGATAAGTTTTCTGATAAGTTGGCAATAATTAAGAAACAAGAACACGTGATAGGGCTATCACCTGTATTTGATTATATTTTCAGAGGACCAGAGTTGGACTGAATGACTTTGTATGAGTAGTCATTGAGATGTAAAAGAGTCAAGTTAATCAACAGAACCCATAATATATTAGTCAACAATGACGACATATCACTTGGTATAACAAAAAATATGCAGAGTTTGGTGGTTATTAAATTTTCAACTAGTCATCCACTTTTCAACACTCATGGTACTTATATATATCCTCCCTTATATAGGCGTGTCCCTAATTTAGTAGGTGGAAATTTACCTAGGAAGGATTAATGGGATAGAGAGTACTATTGTGCGACTATGTTAACGCTGTTTAAACCTTGGTGTACAGGACATGATCTTAAAAATACCAAAGAAACATGGAATTCAGCTTTTGAATCTACAACTTTCAATAAGCATCAACTCACATTGCTCAAGAACATGAACATACAATATGAGTGCTTAGATGCAGCCGATGACTTTTATGCTTAGCTGAAGAGCGGAGGTGTATATCTTACTAATTCAATGCTGACCAGTGACGAACTATCTGACATAATGCAGCAGGACGAAACTGAAAACTTTGAGAACATGGACAATGTTATCGCAGGGGTTGATGAAAAAGCATCCACTGTATTTGGCAAGAAAGAATTAAAGCATTGATCTGATATGCTGCAAATGTCAGCAACTATGGCAAATCTGGGATGGAGAAATCCCATAATGAACCAGGTGTTTCCTCAAATCGACATCGTCAAACCTATGAATGAAGAACGTAACTCGTCTTACTAGAAATCTGTTGTTACAGCAAAGCAGGATGAGGTGCTGAAGAGCCAACATTCCAGCATACCTGCATGCAATGGCAAGTTACCAGGTAGCGTATCAGAACTACTGGGCCATGTTGACATAGTGGATTGGACTTATCTTCAGAAAATATATGTAGACAATAAATGGGAACCTACTATTGCTATTATATCTTCAGACTATGGGCTGAACAAAAACCAGCTGAGAGTGTTCTGCATTGTGGCTAATCATGCAACGTTGTATATGCTTGAGCAACTTAAATTGTATATGAGAGGAATGGGGAGCACTGGAAAAACCCAGGTTCTCTGAGCCCTCATCAAGTATTTTGAAGCTAGAGGAGAGGTATATCGTCTGGCTGTGGTTGCACCTACCAGCACTGCTGCATCGCTTATAGGTGGCTCAACATATCATTCAATGTTCGGCATTAACAACATGGTTGGTGTATCGACGAAACAACTCGCTCAAATTAAAACTTGTCTACTAGGTGTCAATTATGTGTTTTTTGATGAAGTATCTATGTTATCGTGTTGAGACTTGTACAAGATTTCTGCAAGACTGGCTCAGCTGTCTGATAGACTAGATATCTCTTTCAGTGGTATAAACATGGTATTTGCAGGTAATTTTACTCAGTTACCCCTTGTTGCTGGGCATGAAGGATCAGCGTTATATAGTAGAACTGTAGGTTTAAATACCAAAATGTTGAAGGATCAGGAGTTTGCCATAGGTAAGGCTATATAGCATCAGATAATGACTGTTGTCATATTGCATAAAAATATAAGGCAGAAAACTTAGTCTACGGAGGACGTGGCTTTTGCATACTGCTCTCAAAAACATGAGGTATAGAGCATGCACCAAAGAAGATGTGAAGTTTCTCAGGAGCAGATCATTGGCTGTCTTTAATAGTTGCCCATCTATATCTGACAAACAGTTCAGAAATGTATCTATAATCATCGCACAAAATGTGGACAAAGATGCTATTAACATTATAGGAAGTACCCAATTTGCAAGCGAGATCCATCAGAAACTAGTGCATTTCTACAGTGAAGATAGTCTGTCTTTCAGAGATGGCGATGAAACAAAAAACTATTCATCTAACTACACATGCTCTAAAGAAACCACGAAATTTCCTCCAACTATACAGTGTGCATTGTGGAACCAACCACTGTCATCTTGCAGTGTTCAAGTTGCGGGAAAGCTGTCGTTGTGTGTAGGTTTGCCTGTTATAATCAAGAATAATGCAGCTACAGAATTATGCATCACCAATAGACAGGAAGGTTTTGTGTATAGTTGGAAAAGTTGCATCAGATTGGCTAGACAGATTGTGCTAGATACGTTATTTGTACTACTCAATAATCCTCTGCAAAGAGTAAAAATCAATGGACTTCCCAAAAATGTAGTTCCAATTATATGTACAAGTGTGCATTTTAAATGTCAACTTCTTAGTCACAACAGCGTATCTCTGTCTCGATCACAAGTAGAGATATTGGTAAACTATGCAAGTTAAGGAAAGACTAGACCCTACAATTTGGTAGACTTGACCAAGTGTCAATCACATCAAGCCTACTACACTGCACTATCTCGCAGTGCTACAGCTGCAGGAACGCTCATCATCTGAGGATTTGATGCGAACAAAATACAAGACAAAGCGAGTGGGACATTGTGCAGGGAATTTAATGATTTGGAACTGCTCGATGAAATAACCAAAGTCAGATATATGAACCAGCTTTTTAAAGGTTTTGTCAATTCACCTAAATGAGCTGATCTAATCTATTCATTTAGACAATGCAAACAAAAAAGTTACATGCCCCCTAACCTTCATATGGCTTTATGGTGGAGTAACAAGGACCCTTACGATGACACATCATTCCCAGATATCAAATGGCAGTTTGCTAGTGAAGATAAACCTATTAAGCTACCACAGTCCCCTAAAAGCAGATTTATTCCAGCTAAGGGAACTCAGCCCATAGTGCATACTCAACCAATACCCAGCAAAACAAACTGAAACCATGACAATAGTTTGCCCAATTTGAAAAATTCAAAACATATTATAAGCAGTGAACAGGAATTAAATATAGACAGATGTGGAGGACTAGTTGGAACTAAGTGGAATGCCAACAGTTGCGCATACAACGTGGTGATAATTATATTGTACAATATGTGGCAAGAAGACATGTCACTATGATCGATGAATTTCCAATCATTTGGGACATCAATTATGCAAAGCATAGAGAGCAGATTCTTATCAATGCACAAAAGTAAAATCACACTGAAAGATGCAAGAGAGGATTTGAGAAATCATATGAACAATTGCAATCCAAGAAATTTTTTGTATGGTGAACTAACAACGAGTGTTCATGCTGTGATTGAAGAGTTGCTTATATATACATATAGGTGAAATGTATACACATCATATATGCACTGTCCATGCAGTCATGCAGTTAACAGAAGAGCTGTTACATCAAATTCATGTCAGATTGCCATACTAGATAATTCACAACCATCAATACAATATTTCCTAAAAAGCATGGAATTTCTTACCGAATCTCAGTGCAGAACATATGCGTCTGAATTAGTTAGAATAATGAGAACAATATACACAGCACCAATATTGTCTTTTGATGTGGCGTTGATCGACATATCAATTAATAAATACATCGATATGCTGGTTTATGGGTTGAAAGACAGGCAATATATCTTAAAAGATATCATATATTTCGCAAACAATCATTTTACTTGTCGGTACGTGGATTCATCCTTGAGGGTGTGGTTCCATGACAGTTTAATTACTGGTAGAAGGTTGATTGTTGAAGAAGACAGTCTAGATACGTTGGATATATGAGTATGTAGAGGTAGTAAAGCAATAATAGTGTTATACGTTAGAGTGGCATGATCGTATATTACCGATGAGAAGTTGTTTAGTTTGAATCAAGTCTGTGTATTTAAGGCTATAGGTCATATTGTTCAAATGATCCCTTGTAAAATCAGGATAGTTCACGTGAATTTAGATGATGCAAGTCATATGATATTCAAAAATTATTGGCGGTCATACACCCAAATGCTGCCATAATATGTTAAACACACCCATAATGAATATTCGTTTATTTTTATCTATACTGTATTTTCATTAACTATAGCTATCTAAAAATTAAGTAGTCTGTAAAAATGCTCCTCAGTATACTTATCAAGCAAACAAAGATGCATGTTATATAAGCGTTCGGTAGAACGACTGGTTTACTTAAATATTTTAGTTATTTATTTATTTATTTTATTTTATTGTTGTTTAACTGGTAAAAGGCTGGTTGGTTGTTGTCACGACCCCTCCCCTCCAGAACCCCCCCAGAACATTCCCGGAGCCCCATCCGGGGCCCTCTTTCATCAACCCCACAACGTGCTCTGCCCCACAGCTGCCAACACCGCCATCACACGCATCAAAGACCGCCATCAGCCAGCTCCTCCAAGAACCCTGCATTATAGACCTCAGAATTAACCACCGTCAATGATTGGATCACATAACCCGCTTCCAGCCACCATGCATCACGCTGATAGGCTTCTACTCGGACTGAGCGCATCAAGGGACATTATAGGCCAACCGACACTTAATGTATTCAGGACTCTAGCGACCAGTTGGGAATATAGAGCAGCTCTAGCTCTGGCAAATTACTACAGGATGTGGAAAATGTATTCAGGACTCTAGCGACCAGTTGGGAATATAGAGCAGCTCTAGCTCTGGCAAATTACTACAGGATGTGGAAATTTATCCTAACCCCTAGCTACCAGGCCTTCAGCGCACTCCTTTCACCTAGCCCAAGGATGAAGAAGGCTCATAACGTATAACGATAGCACGACGGCGGGAGAGGACTCTAACTAAACCCCGATCACTTCCAGAAGGAGCCAGCAGCAGGCGCTGCCATTTGACGAGGAACTTCAATCAGAAGTCTAAAAGGATCAATGACGGCGGCACTGGATATACTTAAATCCGACATCTGGACCTGCCAGGAACTAATACAATGAGTAGCGCTGACATTAGCGCTCACGGCGTCTGTCGAGGATTTTCCGACCATACCCTGGAACAGCCTTGCCAATCGGAGATATAGTAAAAGTGAGCAGACTCATACAATTCTAAGTCAATATAGAGTCACCGCTGGTCGCCGTGGGTCATAACGCCGTTGGTCGCCGTCAGCCATGTGCAAAAAGTTGCCGTTGACAGGTCACCGTTAGAGGAAACCACGAGGAGAGGCGCTAGGAGGTAGCGCCGCAGATGGGCTCGTATCTTGGCAAACACGGTAGCGCATAGTATATAAAATAGCTACTTTACATGTATATACCAACGAATCGTAACCCCTGGAACACACAGTTACACTTAGCGTTCAACTCGCGCTAGCTTCCTTCGACTTCGTCACTAAGTCGGGCGCTAGCTTCGTCTATCTCGTCTTCATCGTTTACGGTGCCACCTACAGGCACAATACGCTGCGCTACTCGTCTTTTCTCCAATATCTTTGCCTAAACTACGACGCTTACCGTCTGCCAGGTAGCTCCCGAAGCGCTATAATCTAGCACATCGTTTTACTACCTCCACTCGAGCACACCGGGACCCTGTCAGGACTCCTCACAACTACGTACGTCAAGCGCTGGAGACGGCGTTGTACTGCATATACGTCCAGCGCACCCAACCACAGTTGGCGTCATCAACGCATCATAGCTCTCTCTGCGCCAGCTGATCATGCACCCCACACATGCGATCTAAGTATACAGTCCCTGCCTGCTACTCAATGCCTTCTGGAGCCCATCCCAGACATTCCGGAACTCCGAGACCTGGCTCCATAGTACTTATAGCGTAGTTCCCCATTGTATTTGCTAGTCTTGATATTAACTTGAATTGTTGCATGCCCTCTGCTTGACTGGTACGCACTAACTGGCATGCTTTGACTGGCACACTTGGATAATTGCGTGCTCTAAGTTTGGTATGCACTTTGCGACTTATAATTTGTTAACCCGGTCTCGTCTTAGAACTCCCGGTTCACGACTCGACCCCCACTCAACTCTCAGCTACCTAAAACCTAAAACCCCTGGACCAAGTCCCCTCTCCCAGAACTATTCCTGTCTGCATCTTGAACCCCGGACTCCTAGCCCCAGAGTTTCAGACACCCGAGTACCCATAGATCAAGTCTGCATTGTAAGGGCGTTGCTTTCCCAGAAAGCCCCTGACTCAGTGGAACCTGACAGTTGTGCATCCAAATGCTGATATAATATGTATTCACATATATTAAAATTGGTTTATTATTTAATTAATTTATAAATTAATAAATAGCAAACAATAGTAAAATAAATAGATAAATAAATATAAGTGAATTAATCGTCCTACTGAATGCTTATATATTATATAATTACGTGTAAAATTCAGATAACGTGGAATGCCCATGTGGAATTGGACATGTGGAATAGCAGAAGGACCATGACATGGTATTATGTGCTCAGACCAATAATTAATAAATAATAAGTGAACAGGCCATCCAACTGAATGCTTACACAACCTTTATTATTTATTTTTATTTATTTATTTTATTGTTATTTTAAATATTCCTTATTTTAAATACGATGGAGATACATGTATGTCAATAAATGAATACAATGTGTATTTACTACAATAAAATGTAAACATACAATGTGTTGATACTACAATAACATATGCAAATTATCTGTGAAATTTATAAGGCTCAGTATGCGTTAAAATTAAATTCACTCACATAGAAAATACAGACGGAATACATATGTTCTGCTCATGTGAGCTCCGTAACATGCCTGCACTAATAAAATTAGACAATAAAATACCAGAAGATAGAATACTTCCAATTTCTCTCAAAGCGGTGTTGAAAACATAATGACAAGTTACGCTAGCCGAAACAATGTGCATTACTGTTATGCCCTGAGCCGTCCAGCTGTACAATGCACTGGAATATGAATAAGTGTATGCTTTATCTAATTGTTGCTTATTGTCGCTCAGGTATAGGTGAAAAGCCACAACGAGATGACATTCTTGGTCAAATCTCTTTAACGTGAGATGTCACATGTTATGGTTTCTATGAGCATAAGAGCTGTCAGTAATATATAAATTTGACATTAGAAAACTGCCTATACATGCTAAAATGCTTATAAAAACTCACCAGAACACTAGATTTTCGCGTTTGTTCCAGGCATGACCTGAAACCATGTATCTAGTGATACCAATAAACTCTACAGAGATACCTCTTTTAAGACAGGCATGTGCCCATGATCTATCTTCTCTAACACGTTGTCCATATAATGGGCGAGAGACTCTCTGCGTGACAAGTATTCTCCCCAAAATAGGGGTCAAATCGAGGAGAGTACCTTCAGGCAGAAAGGACTGGGATACATCTGCGAGTCAGAACTGGGAACTGACCCCACCCTGAGAGACAAAGATAGCTTAGGACGCAGTAGATGAATCCCCCTGCCAAAGTCTATCTTCTATCTAAGTATGACATCACTGGATGAAGTAGTTCTATGTAAATAGGAGCTATCAACTGCAAGTTACGCCAATATCTCAAAAAGGCGTCTGACATCCACCGCCCCATTGCCTTGACCACATCTGATGGGACTCCTTTCAACAATAAGGCAGTGGTACCTCCGATGCGGAAGCAGTGTCCACTAATCGCAGGCAGAGTGTGACGTTCGAGAATAGGGTTGATGATCAGGAGCAGTTTTCGAGTCGTGAGAGCAACGACTTGTCCTTCTTTATTCAAGTAGGAACAAATTGGAGCATTCGAAACAGCATTATTGACACGCAAATAGTTTGCCAGAGCGTTGATAGGATCACAGTCTACTGATTGACGAGTTATAACAACCATTTCACCTTTACGACCAGATTTCTTTGTCCAAGGTAGAAACAACGACCTGGTACCAGTGTCATTGGGAACTCCAAAATTGCTCCATGCGGGCAACACTGAAGGATCGAAGTGACATTCTCTGGAAGGAAGAAATTCCTCTAGACGAATTTGCCCCCAGAATGCAGTCGTAGTCACCGCCCAAACACACGCATCTAGAGGGCTGGACAGATCAAGATTCGCCTTAATATACATGAAAGTTGATTCTACTACAACCAACGTCCACGTTAGTCACAAAGAGTTTACCATCGCCAGACTGGCTATAAAATTTCGAAGACAATGAGAGGAAAAACTTGACAAAGGAAGAAAATCACATTGAATGTACAAGTTGAGAATGTTTTACAAAACCATGCACAAAAGGCTTCAAATAAGGGGAAATGCGAGGGAGAAAAAGAAATAACAAGCGTCGGGAAGGAAAAAGTCCACGAGATGGCCCGTCAGCTTTGTTTTCTGCCAAAGATACCCAACATACAGACAGCCAGATAGAATTTAATTGAAATGTGTCGACAATGCGTCAAAGGATGGCGTTCTGCTGCAGACTCCTCAATCTGCCAGCTGTCAAAGCTCCTACAATGCCAGAGTTATCGGATTTGAAGATGACATGGCAGTTCTTGTAGCCGGCAGTCACAAGCGCCCGCAACGAAAGGTCAACAGCGACCATTTCTGCCCAACCAATGTCCCGACCATCTGATTTCCAATCCTGCCGTAACTCCCATGCCAACCATTTATTATCAACGACAAGACCAATGCCCCACAATGTAGAGGCATCGACATAGACTTCCAGATCTATAGGGTCCAGTGGCAGGATCACATGAGAGCCACACCAATGGTTCTCCAAAGTATTGTGCCACCAACCAATATCTTCCATAACGGCATTCGAGGGGAGGAGGGATAAAAATCTGTTGCCGTTCGATGGGAAACGAGAGCAGAAGGCAAAAAGTGAAGGGAGATGAGAACATCTGATGGGCAAAACCAGACAAACATGATTTAAAGTACCAATAAGCGATTCAGTCATTTTCAAAGAGACTTTTGAGGTTTGAGACCATTTGTTTAACTTTGCAAGATATTTGAGCCGCTTTCCCTCTGGGAGCTCGACTGTCTTGGCATCGAGGGACCAGGCAAAACCGATATATATAAAACAGGAAGCAAAAGGAAAGTGTTTGTCCTTCGACCACGGCCATCTAAGCTCCTTTGCAGTGTCTCAAATGAGGGTTTCATCGTAAGAAAAACCAAAAACGGCATCCTGTTTGACAGGGTAACAAAAGAAAATAAAGTCATCCACCCACTTAAGTACATCATCCACTCCACAATGGCGGTATATAGCAACGATCGCATTGGCAACATGGCCAAATATTCCTGGAGCAGAAGCAGCCCCAAAATTTAGATGAAAATCAAAGTGGATATTGCCATCTATGGTGACCGCTAATTTCAGCCAATCTTGGAGACGGGTGGGTATATTTTGAAAGGCAGAATTGACGTCAAAAACTGCAACTTGAGAACCACGCGGGGATTTCGCAACAAGCAATCAACAGGCTGCAAATGTTCCCCAATCGCATGGGAAATTGTTGGAATTGATAAAGGAATTGATGGAGGGACAGTCAGGATCATTGAAAGGAAAGGATAAGTCCAAAGTAACCCGCATTTTTCCCGTCAAACTAGAGACCACATTCAAGGGAGCCGTCCTGAATGGGCCAAACAAATTTTCTACAAGAGCGGGGTGAAAACCAGGAGAAACCCTGCCCAGAGCCACCTCTGAGCTATACTTAGAAACAATAAAATTATGCGCTTCAGCAGTCCGATAGTGATTACGGGGAGAATAAGAATGAGACAGAACCAAGGAATCTATGCCCAAATCAAAACCTTCACGAAGGCCTTTTGGCACCTCTGCAAAAAAATCCAGCACCCCTGCTGCACGCAAGGCAAGTTGCCAACAATCGGCTATCAACGGTGTGGATACAGGAAAGATGTGATCAAGCAGAACAGGCCTGCACCCCATGGCCAGAATCGCCGCACAGGGAGCAAACATGGGCATGCGTGCACTTGGTGCCTCTATTGCAGGATGACAATTCATTGAACGTGAAGCAGATGGAACAGCCCATTGGGGTTCGGTAAGCACGCCCTTCACGGCAAAGAAATCGAGGGATGGCACGACAGAAGGAGATCTTATGATCAAGAGAACCACAAGACAAACATTTGTAGCGAGTTAAAGTGTCCCGAAACTTCGACGAAGAGGATTTACTGTGAGCAAGAAAGGACTCCATCTCTGCCAGCCTGCCATCCAACGTTTTGACTCTGCTTGCATGCTGAGTGGCCACACATTCCTGCCAAATGTCAATCTGAAAGGTATCCATCCGAAAAGAATAGGATTCGTGCAAATATAACGCACGCAAATGCTGGTCGTAGTCAAGGATCAATCCAAAATCCAAGCGAGCATTCGGGTGTGACTTCAAGCGTCTGAAATGAGCAGCGAATGAGTCTGCAATAGCATTGGCAACATGACCACCTGAGCCCTCATCAGAGTCCGCACGCAAGTGAACACACATAGCGCCAACTAAATTGTCAGATGCCGCAGACCACTCGTCAAAGGACAGCTTGGACTCATGGGACATATCAAAGGAGGCATTAGGCAGGCGAAGCTTGCCATTGGAAATCACAAAAGAAGATTCAGGTGGCGGAGGCTCATGAGCAGCGCGCCTACACGCATCGTCCGTCAACAAATCAAGCGGAATGTATTCGAACATCCTGTGATCCAAAGCCTTCACCACTTTGTGCGGATAGACTTTATCAGCTGACGACAACAGATGGCCAACTTGGGGGGGTAAGCCATGCAGCATGCGAGGTGGAACAACAGGACCTGGAGAACCAGATAAAACACGAGGGTCAGAATTTGTCACAAGAACACCAGGTGCACGCCTATTAAACAATAAATCATCCCCCGGTGGAGCCGGAACAGGTGTATGCCTATCAACCAACAAATCATCTTCAACAGGGGCTTGCAGAGCAGGATTCCCTATTGGACCCAGAGCAGATGAAATCGCAGCCCCCACAGAAACATTCCCGATCCAATCATGAATGGTATGCAAATGCTCCAACAAAACTACAAATGACCATCGTCAGCACACGCTGAGAAAAAACAACCAGATAGTGATGCAAAGCAATGGCAGGCAAACAAAGATGAGAATAGATAATGCCTGGCAAATAAAAAACGAGCAACGCAAGGCAAAAGCCCACAAAGCGTCGTAGCAAGTCGCAAGTGACATGCCAAAACCTCGACCTGAAAACCACTGCATCGCGGCGTGAGGTGGCACAATAAGGAGCCTCAAAACAAAGCGAACATCGCACCACAAAGTGACCCAACGGGAAGCACTAAAATAACAAAATAAGCGAAAAAAGAGGAAGCGCAAGGGAAGAGCAAATGCTCCAGGCAAGCACAAACGGAAGAGATGAGGCTACCAACACATGAAAAACATGCTCCCCGCCGGAAAGAAAACCCCGCCGCGCCGAGTCAGAGGAAGGCCTTTGATAAACGTCATCTACCACTGGCAGGTCATCCACAGGCGACGCCACACATGTGCGAGGAGCAGGTCCAGGCGTGCGTACCGTGCCATTGTCAACGAAAACAGGGACAGAATCGTGCATATATGCGTCCACAGTAGACGGTGACACAATAATTTTGACGTTGTCATCATCGTTGCGCGACAACAGTCGCCTTGGGTGTTTGGACGCAGGAAGTGAAGGAGCAAACAGGGTAGGCGACCTCTCCCTCTGAGAGCTGAGGCCGGCTTCAGCATCTGGAGTAGCGCTGACGGGCTCACACATCGCAGTTCCCAGCAGCGGCGCTGCTGAATCAACCACGGCGGCAGTCTCGGGGAGCCCGCTCTCAACCTGGGAACTTTTGCGTGGCAGAGCCAAAGACGGATGAAGAGTACGTGATGGAACAGAAGTGCCCAACTTCTCTCCACGCATCTGCGGTCCAGTCTGAGCCGATATGATAATAAAAACACAAAGGAACAAAAAACAAGGAGACAGAAGGAAAAGTATGCCGTACGTGATCATGAACCAAAGAAAACAAAGACAAAGGCAATAACAGAATTCTGTGCGAGTAGAGAGCAATAGAGAGCGAAACAAATAAAGACAACCGAATAAAGACAACAACGGTAATAAAGATATAAGTTCTGTATCACAGAATGTACTGCTAGCGAATTCTAAACGTACGACTAGATGGAGGGAGAGAGTCAAGCAGCTTCTGGTCACGCTAAGGTCACACGTCAAAATACACCCCTCCTGCATGATGTGCCTTCATTTGGAAAGGTGCTACAGTAATGTTCGCCCATGTCAATATATTGAAGTACTGACTAGATACTGTAGACAAAGCAACGTCCACTATTTCCCTCATCCATTTGCCACTCGATGATGTGGCAGAAGTGCAGGGGCACCAACACTGGATACTAGCAATAGAAAGTGTGGACATGATGTTATGCGAGTGAAACAACAAGTGTAAACGTATATGAAGATATATTGAGAGGACACATCGACAGCATACATTTGTCATGTAAATGAGTGAGTTCACACTAATTATATGTTTTAACGATAACTCAACATATTGGTTGGTTTATCACTTTCATGTATTGTAGGTCATCCCATTGGTGTATGAGTAACATGTCGTATTTTTCATAAATGTTTGTACATAAATGTTTTGTTTTGACTTGCATGAATCCATAGATTGAGCAGACTGACATGCTTTCTGTACTGTATTACTTGATATAATTTTACCCATCAGAGTGTTCTAGCTATGAATAAGTAATAAGTAACAAGTCGATATACAGTGACAGTATTTGCTTCTGTCAAATGTCCTTTGAGCAAGTCCATGGCAACATAGAATGTGAGTACAAGTACAACCAAGCAGTGGTGATAATGTATTTTCCAGAGCGTTCAATAGCATTTTGTAAGAGAAAGCTAGATGTATCATAGCAAGTATAAGAAACCACTGAAAGGAAACAACAGACTGAAAGGCATAGAAAAGTGGAGAGCACCTCAGGAGAAGAAGAGTTGAAGGATTACATACGTAGTTTAATATATAAAAAATAAAATAATAATATATAACATCAAATATACATATATAACAAGTCATTTCAAATTACTGTAAATTTGTACCTTTTTTTTAAAAAAAAAAAAAAAAAAAGAATAAAAATTTGTTTTTCCTGCTTTTAAAAGTAGAAACCGGTTTTTCTTGTTGGATAGCATTGTACAAAGTAGCATGACAATGAGTAAATATATAAATGTATGCTCATTACGTACTCTCTGAACAATCATTCAACCAAACAGTTATGTAATACAGAGTCACATTTATAAATTTGTTATTCAATTTGATTATTTAGTCCTTTTATAATTCAATAATTATTAAAAATCATGACACAATAAATAAATAAATATAATTAAACCAATTGTCCCACCAAATAATTACATAATATACACAAAAACAGGTAACATGGACTGTCACAAAATTGGTCATGTGAACCTACAGTGGACATCATGTGTCCAAACTTGTGCTTACTGAATAAATAACCTGATGACTTGTTACACATGAGTCTATACATCATCATTCGGTTGGCTGATTAATAGGAAAGTACACAGTAAACCTATAGATTTATCTGGTGGTATGTCATTTCTTAAAGATCTAAACAACAGATTATTAATGGTACAAATATATAGTATACATTATGTGATGCATGTCTATTTGACATTATATATGAACATTGTATTCTTTGTCACATAATAAACGTACATAATCCTATCACTTTATTCCGCTCTCTTCATGTTCTTACCATTTTTTCTATGCTTTTCATATGTTGCTTCTCCTGTTGTCTGTTTACTTTCTGTGGGTTTCTTATACTGGACGTCTTGCGCCTAGCTTCCCAATAGGAGATGCTATTGTATATTCTGAAAAATGTGTTATTTTGCTTGAATAGACTGGCTGGCATCCTATGATGTTGTATACTTGCTCAATATACAGCTGCCAGAGGCAAACACTGTCTTTATAGATCCACTTGTTACTTATTGTTCCCTCCAGATTGGAATAATACAATGGGTAAAAGAAAATAAAATAAAAATAAAATAAAAATAAAATAAAAATAAAATAAAAATAAAATAAAAATAAACCCCCCCCTCCTCCATCAATCAATACAGTGCGAGGAGATATTCAATCCGTCCAACTTTTGGATTTATACTGGTTGAAACGAAACTATTTTGCATAAGCCTCAATGAAAAATGCCTTGTGTTACTCAAACAACAATGCGACAAACTACCATACACTATATGATAAGACAGCCAAGTTATTGAGTTATTAATAAAGTACGTCTTTAATGGTAAATCTCTCACTCACACAACATCTGCACTCTGTAGATGTTTCCTGTTATTATTGCTATGCATATGTGTGCACTTCTTATTCTAAATATATAACTCAATGACCGCACTATCATTCGATAGTATTCAGTGCTGGCACCCACGCACGTCCACCATATCTTTGTATAGCAGTTGGATAAGAGAAATGGCAGATATTGGATTGGCTACAGTTACTAAGCGGTACTTTGACATCCTGATACATGCTAGCATAGTCGATCTAGTGTTCTGGTGAGTTTTCATGTACGCTTCAGCATGTAAAGGCAATTTTATGACGATGAACTTTTATATTTATGCCAGTGCTTATACTCATAGAGACCGGAATGCTAGACATCTCATAATAAAGGGTTTTGATCAGAATAAACGACTAGTCACCGCTTTTCATGTACATCCAGGCAATGACGAGCAGCAATTAAATGAAGCGTTTACTTATTCAGTTTTGGGTGCTTAATACAGCTGGACGGCTTGCTGTATTACAGTCAATCACATCGTTCCAATTCAATTGACTCGACATCATATGTTCAACGACATGTCGAGAGAGATTGTGAGTCTTACGTCTAATATTGTATTCATTTATAGACTGATTATATTAGTGTGAGCACATTACAGACCTCACACAAGAGTGACATATCTAGTTCAGTCGTATCATATATGTAAGTCGGCTTCATACGTACTGTTTATTAAGCCTTATATATTGTCCAGGTAACTTACATATTTTATCATAATTTAATATACTGTATTATATGTCGATGTATGAGAGATTAGTAAAAGTGTAAAAAGTAAGAAAAAATAAATTACTTAATTAATTAAAAACACACACAACAAAAATAAGCCTATTAAAAAATGTATTAACAAATTGTCAAGTTTGCGACAAAGTAGATCTCAGACACGCCATGCTAGCAACGGCCCATACAAGCAAGTTCAAAGACCATACCCTTTCCAACAATCGTCCTTCTCAGCAGCCAGGGCAACCATCTTTGACTTCATCGCTTAGTAAACAAGAATTATTTATTTGTTTTGACTTGTGCACAATACACAGATAAGCATTACAATATTCTACAAGGTGGGTGGGTGAGGATGCTGGCAAGTAACAGCGTGCTCTGACCTTCTGCAAGGTTCTGCAAAGAAAAAACAGAACTAAGATTAGCCATGATTCTCCACAATTACCAGGAGCCTGCGACACATTGCAATAATAAAAGAGCTGGAGAGCCTAGTGAAGAGCCTGCGACACATCACTTTTGCCTGGAGGGAAGCAACACCCCTTCTGACTCATAGGGCTCCCCTTTCCAAAACTATTATGTGTGCTCACCTTAAGCTAATTACCTTCCGAAGGCAAGCATCAGTTTTAAGAAAGATTCATGTAGCGTGGGTATGGCCTGTGGGTATGGTGCAAGTATTTGTTCATGCTTTGACAAATACCCGTAAAATGTGTCGCTAAACCAGCGACCAATAGCTTTCATAGCTTCAAAAGGCACCCCTCTCAAGAGATACTCCAAGGCCACTCCGATTCTGATGCCATGCCTCTATAATGGTTTCAGGTTTGCGGTCTTTGCAGCCTTAGTGAGCACTTCTAAAATTTTTTTCTTGGTCAATGCTGTGGATTTTCCTTTCCTATTGCGATATGCAAATAAAGGGCTATTTATTGGCATAGTGTTCACTCTCAAATGAGTTTTGAGAGTGCTTTGTGGGTCTGAGACTCTGCTTTGCATGGCCCACAACACAGTTTCTCTGTGGACCGCTGTTTTCATCCTGGGCAAGTGGAAAGCCATGGTTTCTAGCCCTGCTCTATCTGTTGACTTTTGTACATTGCTCAGCTTTACATAGACAGATAGATCAAATGATGTTAGGGTCTGCACAGTGAATTCACCCAGATGAGCGGCACTGTAAAAACATGTGGTGGCACAGGCAAACACTGCTGCATGGAGCAGATTTGGATCTGCCTCTCTCATGCCCAGCTGTTGGTGCATAGCTTTGAGGAAAGCTGGAGTACAGGGACTTCTTTTCTTTCTCTTCGAGAACATTGGGGTCAGTCTCTCTGCTGCCTTTATCAGGGTCCTCATTCTGGATTTGTCTACATTCCAGGCTACAGCATGCAGTAAATGCCAGGCTTTAATGCCTGCCAAAAAGTTTTCAATTGTGGATTTTGAGTAGGCCCCTGCCAGAGCAGCCATGAACGCCTCCGGCACTTCTGCTGTAACAGGTGCTCTCACTTGATCAGATATATTTCAATAATTGCAGAACACATAAAAGAGTAACAACCTGTGCCATAAGTTTCTTTTGTTGATAAAGCCCAGGCTATATTTATGACCTCAAAGACTCTTTTCTCATCTCCTTCAGAGATGGTCATTCCAGCATCTAGCCTTGTGCCTGTCCACACAGCAGCAAAAGGAATTCACAGTCTTAGCCTTTCTCTAGCCATTACATGTGGCCTCAGAGTAGACTGTTTGGGTTCCAGCCCTGCGGCATAGGGCTGAGGTTTTCACTGGTTCACATGGCTCTCTGTCTGAATTGGCATGTTGAAATGCTTATGTGTCCTCCCAGTACAGTGCATATGCGAGCCACTTGTAAGTTTGCTGTAGGGTGACATCATCCTGTAATTTGTCTTCGAGCCGCTGTGTGGGTTGGATCATTCTCTCGAGCTCCGTGCTTTGGACATTGTCCCCTGTTTTAAGGTCATGCTCTGCTCCGATGTCAACCACAAAATTGGTGATTCCACTTGGAATCTGGATGGCTGAGAGTAGGAGGTCCCATTTATAGTATATGCCCCTTGATGGTCTGTCTGCTAGGTTATGCTCACTCAGTACATACCTAGTGCATATACTGATTCCATTCTGTTTACAGATGGTGTGAACAAGCTTGAAAACTTTGTTAATGGCTTTGTTGCGACTTCTGCCAATCCACCACCCTTCCACAACCCCCTGATTGTCACAGAAGACTTTGAAGCTGTCTCCCACATCTCTTTTGCTGTTAAGGGAGGACACCACAAAAAGAAACCTGACTGCCTCTGCCCATCCGATGTCTCGCCCATTGCATTTCCAGCCTTCCATAAGCTTCCACGCATGCCATTGGCTGCCAATCATGATCTCAATGCCGGTGAATGAGCTGGCATCTGAGAAAGCTCATGCATCAATGTAAGGTTTCAGTTCTGAAATTCTTTTCTCCACTGTTTCAGAAAGTAATCGCTTCCACCAGAGCAAATCTTCAGCAATGCAATTTGGTGGGGTACATGGCACAAACGGACGATCACTAAACAATCCCATGAAGGTCTTCAGGCTAGTAAGATAAGCTCTTCCTTCAGGTGCAACACAGCATGCATGAAGAAGCTTTCCATACAGCTTCTGGGCTTCTTCAAGAGTATGTGTGCAAGCCTTTTCCCAATCTGCAATTGCTTGCCAATATTTGTCTCTTTTCTCCGTTAGGATATAGACTTTTTGTGCTTGAATATCCCAAATGAATCCAATGTATGGCACAGATTCATTAGATGGCACATCTTTTGCTCTTTCCCAGGGGATTCCAAGCAAGTTAGAAACTCAGTTGATATCATTCAGGGCATAGAAGAACTGGCAGTCTTCCTCTGAACGAGGCAATAGATCAGAAAAGTCAGCAATTGGTGACAATATGTCCTCATCATATTCATCATGCTCATCATTGTGATTTTTAACTTCTTGAAACCAGATTTGTCCTCCTTTATGCATTCTGCCTTCACTGGAGCTGATCTCTTCTGACCACTTTCTATGCTCTGCATTGTAGGATTGCACAAATTCTTTGCAGACTCGGAAGAAAATGTGATCATCAACCTATTTTGACAGAGGTCTGATGCCGTTTGCCCTAAAGATTTGAGCCCCTGCATCACTGATATGGACATAGCACCCACATCCTGAACTCAAGCCAAAACAGTCCATTGTGTTGATGGCAAAGTTGTCATGCCCACAGAGTCTAACAACGATTCCTGGCCACTATAAGGGCTTAATGGGAATGGTTCTGTAAGCTTCTTTAACATCACAAATAGCTGCTTGAGACCTGGGTGGTAGCCTAGAAATAAGGGTATATACAGACTTGAAAGTTCCCTAGGAGCAGGGGAACTGAGATGAGTCAATGTGGCTGTTGATGGATTGTATGCTGTTTTGAGAGATCTTGGAGTGTGGGAATGACAAATCCTGAATGAGTCTATATTTTCCTAGTTTATTGGATTTGGGAATAATACTGAGAGGTGATGTCTGAAATAGACTGAGTATATACTCGACTTGTTTCTTCAAAAAGGGCCCAAGGTATCGGCCTTTTGCAATTTCTGCATCAACAATTTTATCAAATTTAATGGCCAGCACTTCCACTAACTCTTTATTCTCAGACACAAATGTGCATGTGATCTGAGGGATCCCAGCATCCAGTTCCTCCTGTAACTCCTGTGCCAGATTTGAATAGAAGTCTGATATTCCTGCTTTCTGCATTTGCTCGTTCCAGGCATTGCACTTTTAAGGTGATTGGAAATTAAAGAAATTGTATGAGAGCACATGCTTGAGCTCCATGATCTCTTTTTCCACATCCCGAGCACTCATGCTTGTGGTTGTGGGACATGATATAGCATCCTTGTGGCTTCTGCCAGTCTGTGCATAGCTCCTTGCCCTCAGGATTGAGCAGTCTGTTGTTTTTGCTCCTCCTGACATAAGCACTCTGCCCGTTCCATAGATCTCTGGCTGAACAATTTCAGATGTTGTGTGTGTGTCGGCTCAAACATACTGTGCAGGCTGCATTGGTCAACTTGACTCCACTGAATGAGGAGCCTGCATGCATGTGAAAAAACTTGCTTCCTTTCTTGTTCTTTTTGGATTTTGAGGGGGAAGGGTCTCTACTTTGATCGGAGGACTCTGACCTCTTCCTCTTCCCTTAGGCTAAGTTTGCTGCTGATGCAACGTTACTCTTCAGCGAGTTTAATTCTATTTTGGTTATTGTATAGCAAATTATTTTGCACTCTGGTATATTAGTGCACCAGGTTGAGCAATGAATTATGGCATGGTTTTGCACAGGCAAGATGCATTCATATGAGCATCATACCATTATGCAATGGGAACCCACAAAGCATGCGGCCCACAGTGATAAAGTGACAGGCAGTAACAGGTCATCATCAAACAGTTGTGATAGCACACAACAGGTAAAATAGTCCTTATGCAATGACAAGACCAATACCACCCCAATTTTGTATGAGCATAAAGTTGTTATGAGCAAAGGTATTTGGCAAACCATGCAACTGGCATTTGCAGGATTGTGATGCATAAAGATTAATGGAATATATCGAGATATTGTTGATAAGGATATGGGATGTGGACTATGAGTTTGCTATCAAGAGTATACCACAAATGCAAAGTGGGCTACTCACCAGCCATGAATGCGCTTCTCTTAGCGTCATACACCTGATTCTTTAGAGTTCTTAGAGCACGATCATCAATTAGCCCCAGGTTGAATATCCTATCTTGTAGCAGGTTTTTGATCTGTCGGTGCCACTCTCTGTGCACCCAGGCTTGATACAATATCAACACTTTTATGCCATCTACTCCCTTGTTACACAATTTGTGGTTTGTGAGGCAAAAGAAAAAGGAGTGCATTGTGTCCATCTTGTTGTTGGGCCACTTTTCTTGCACAATGTGTTCTAAGAAGTTAGTCAAAGCAATGCACTATTGATCCTAAGATAGATCCTCATCTTGGGTTACTTTTCCTTTTGCTTTAAAGTTGACTACCGATTTCAATGCTAAAACATTGTTTTCCCTTGTCAAAGTGAAAACATTGTTAGATGCCACAGATTTGTTTTTAGCCGCTTCAGCTCTGCCTTCTGGAGTACGATAGCTCAATTCAATGTACTCTTGCTCCCTCAGCTTCTTGATAGCAAAGCATGCAGGTGGATATTCAATCACTTCAGATACTGGTTTGCCAACTACTAGGTTTGGCCACCCATCTTCGCTCATCGGCAATTGGGCTCTCAAATGCATGGTTCATAGAGTGTGCTCTTCGTCTTGACTTCTCTGTGGTTCTTTCCTTGCATTTCTCTCGTCTCTCAACTCCTTCTCAAACAGCTTTTCTGTGCTCTAGAGCTTCTTTTCAGGAGTCTAACAAGATTCTAGCTGCTTGCTCATCTGTCATCCCTGCCCTACCATGCTTCACAGCTTGCCTATTAAACTCATCTTTTGAGAAATCTGAGGAGATTTCCGTGTAGTGCACTGAGCTCTTGCAGAAAATCAAGGACATAGCCGCCCACGACTTGAGCAGGCTTCAGATGGAGACCATTTAAAACTCAGGCCACAAATCAAGCTGGCCAACCCATCTAATCAGATAGGAACATGCTTCACATGTGGTCCACCAGGTGTAAGGGCAACCTCTAGAGACTGTGGCTCAGTCACACAGCTGGCAGAGAGAGATCCAAAGTGTATTAGAATATATACTGACAATATCATGATAGCTACTCATCTGGCAGAGGAAGATTCAAAGAGAACAAGTCCAGAGATTCCCTATGCCAGGTTAGACACTTCTGGGGCCTCTGAAGCATGGGAAACAATTGTACAGTACAACAAAACTTTAAAAACTTGAAAATTGCCTACACAAATAATTGCACAAATAAAAGGCAAACTCTGGCAAACTCTAGCTTATGTACGTGGTCTGGAAGCAGTGCTGAGGGGCCCACACTTGTCTGAATAGTAGTTAAAGAACCAGAGCACCTCAAGGGCTGAGAATAGTACTAACAGATAGTGTTGAAAGAATAGAAACAGTAAAATGAAATAATGTCAGAAGAAATAAGAGAATGAATGAAAGGAGAGTAAAGAGATAAGGAGTGAGAAAAGGAAGAAATGAGGAGTTCCCTGACACCAGCCTCTATAAGGAGGCCATCGCCAACTACAAGGTGGTTACAGGGCAGCCATTCAAGCCTCTTGATTTCTGAGCCCTAGCTTTTGAAGCTTGACCTGTCAACATTCTGGAAGCATCTTCCTCCATATTTACCACCTTGGATGCATTATGCATTCTTATTTACAACCAAATTTCAGTCAGCTGGGCTGACCATGCATATACCTATGGGGTCACCTTTTTGGCCCATATTTTCTTTGCCAACTATTGGCTTCAACAAGAAGCTATAGCCATCAACAATAAGAGGCTTCAATGCTTTAGTTATTACAAGACTTTCCAGTCTTTTGCTGAGTGGGATGGGTAGCACAAGGCCACCATTGGCAATTGCCAACACCTGCTGCTATAGCAGCAGGACAATTGCTGTGCCTTCAACAACACATTTCAAAATAGAATGTACCTCTATATTGAGCAAGACATTCACACTCATAATTTTTGAACGTGCTACTACTCATCCAATGATGGGGCTCTTCCTGAGCCCAAATAACTAATAACAGGTCAAACTGTTGACTCAACTCTTACATTGTTCCCACTCTGAGACTATGACGACTCCCTGCTGCAGGCAGGGCCATCAGACACCTCTCATGAGCTTGTATCTAAGGATGACTGCATAGATGATGCAACTGCTGATCTATTCTAGGAGCCTGGAAACTCTCCAATAGCCCCCGTTCTTGGCCTGCCAACAGCCTGACCATCTTGGTGCTTCAAAACCATAATTTAGTCTGATTGAGAAATGTGTAGCATAGTGCACTATGTGGCCACAGCCACATAGCTTTTAATTAGTAGAAATAGATAAAATTATATTATATTTATTATAATATAATTTTATTTACATATTATAAATAGTTACCTTCATGCTGCTTATTAAGCAGTGTAGTACTTGGTTGCAAGTAGTACTGATAGTTCTAGGGCTTTCTTGAAGTCTTAGAAAGTTTCCTCTAATCTACACTGGTGCTTGATAATAAAAACTTGATGTATTGGGTGCTTCACATAATATCAAATATCCTGATGGACAGAAGAAGGTTCTCAATAAACTCCAGCCTAAGTAGTTCACTCCCTGGGAACCACCAAGCCTTTGTCTACCAATAGACTTCCAATAAGAGGTGTTCAATAAACTCTAGCCTAGGTGATTCACTCCCTGGGAACCACTGAGCCTTTGCCTATCAAATGCCTGGTTATTCTCTACTCTACTTGGACTATTTATACTAATTTTCCAGTGCACAGACCACCAGATCACATGACTTTTTGCTCTTGACCTCCCAGCATTCCTGACCTAATTTGTGGTTCCATTTTCCATTTTGGTGATGCATGTTTCAGTGCCACCATTCCATCCATCTCTTTCTTCCTCCATTCAATGCATGTTTCAGTGCCACCATTCCATTCATCCCTTCCTTCCTCCATTCAATGCATGTCCCACCATTCTATTCATCTCTTTTGACATCCCTCCATGCTTCTTCCCCTTTCCCCTTTCAGTCATATCAAATTGGGCATTGTCAGATCAGATCTTAATCTAGATCATCACAATTTGATCTCATTTCATCACCTCTGCCAGCTCCCATGCTTTCCCTCCGGTTGGACTATTGTTGAGTTGATAGCTTGAGCTGGTCCCTGCTCTTTGTTCTGTACTGTCTGTGTATTTATTGGGGTGTTTTTGGAGATATAATTTGTTGAGACTGCTACCAGGAGGCTTACAGTTTTCAGCCTTATGATTAAATGTTTATTTTGACTTCTGGTGCATGTTGTGTCCCTGACTGCTAGTACAGCATTATATTAGCAGCTTATTTTGTTCTAAACTACATAGTGTCAATAGACTGGACTGGTCAGATTCTGTGTATGTGAATACTAAGCTATTAATCTCTGTAACTTTGTTACAAAAGCATTAACATGGTTGCACAATAGTACTCTCTATCTCTTTGATCCTCCCTAGGTAAAGATCTGCCTACTAAATTAAGGACATGCCTACATAAGGGAGGATACACATAAACACCATGAGTATTGGCAAGTGGATGACAAGTTGAAAATTTAGTAACCATCAAACCTGCATATTTTCTGTTCTACCAAGTAAGATGTTGTCATTATTGACCAATATATTATGTGTTTTGTTGGTCAACTTCACTCTCTTACATCTCAACAATCACTCATACAAAGTCATTTGGTCCAACTCTGGTTCTCTGAACATATAATCAAATATGGGTGATACATAGTCCTATCACTTGTCCTCATTTCTTAATCATTGCCAACTTATCAGGAAAATTGTCATGTAACTGGTCAGCAGCATTGTCCATCCAAGGACATCTAGCCTCTCAGATAAAAGTAGGCCAATACAAATTCAAGAAATTATGGTCAGTATAATGATTGGAATTGCCTAAGAAATACATACAAATCATTAGCAAGCCTATTTCTGTTTTAGCACTAAGAACATTAGCTATCTTTGTCATTAGAGTGTGGGCTTTCTCTTGACAATTAAGTAGACTATTCAGTATATCTGCATGTTTAGTAAATATTAAAGCAACTACTTCAAATGCAGTGCATATTTTGAGGATGGGTTTGTAATGTATTTAGTGACATACAACAAAACATTCTTGATGGCTGTCCCAGAGTGGAGGCTCATTATGTTGGTATTGCATTGAAACAGATAAGTAAGAGAACTTGTAAGTGTATTGAGCCATGGTTCTGTCTTCTGCATATTTAAAGCACCAGTAGTTGGATCAACTTCAGTATATATATACAAAGGACAAGGGAATATTGCTCTACATTTACTCCACAGATTGTCAAAACATCTTTTGTGTTTCTTCTGCTGCATTATCACATGCTGTGTATGACAAGCATTCTTCTTTGCAAAGAACAGATGGCTGTTCTGGAAGTGACCTAGTGGAATCTGTATATCCTGGTATAGCTTTATTTAATAATATATGCTTTTCCACATCTTCCATTGTTCCAGTCAAGAAATCACCTCAATATATAGATTTTAAATATTTCATGATAGCCTTTTGAAACTCTGAGGACAGATCTATGATTTTTTCCCTGACTTTATCTGAAGTTAACCCTCCTTGAATCTACAAAAGCATGTGTAAATGGAGAGTAAGCCTACCTTGTTATTTCACAGTACCATAGTATGCCAAAGTATGCCCATACAATCATAGGTTATCTGAGTCTGTTCCCAATACATGGATTATAAATGCATTTATCATAAAATGAAAGAAATGTGTGCTGGCAACAGGATTCTTGAATATAAAATGGTAAGCATTGTCTGAAGTATAAGGTACAGACAGTGTGAAGGATGTCTTGCTATCTGCATATAAAACAACTAGGATGTTTTATATTAGCAGGCAATAAGGTAATATACCAAGAAGAAGCATCTTTGCTTATGACAAGGGACCATATCTCATTCTGCATGTGTTTTTTGGATACAGCAAACCCTTTGATACTGTCAGAAATTACATCTAAGTTATTTATTACATGGAAACAAGCTTTTTCATTCTCAGTAACTAGCTTCATTATATCTCCAGCTGCTATTCTTTGTGAAAGGTCAGAAAACACCTTTGAATTGACAGTTGTGAGTCAGTCAGAAATATTGTTGAAATTTGCACATTCTATTGCTAGATAGCCTCTACTAGTAGCAGCCTTCACCTGTTCATAGCTAAAAGCAGCAAATTGGAATCCAGTATCTATTTGAAATTGTTTATCATAATACATAAGCAAGTTGGCTTTATGAGCATGCACTGATACATTGCACTTATTATTGCCTATGCCACTTATATCATAGGAGAACAGCAAGGAAACATCGGCAGATACAAATCTGGATTGCTGAAGATATTCTTGAGGTATATAGAGTAACCAATATGCAGAGCCTTTCTGTTAGACATTCAATGTTGCATTGCAAGTCCTTTAAGTTTGTTTGTAGTCTTGGCTGATAAAGCATCACTGGTGAGGCCATAGACAATAAAGGGACAATTGGCTGTGTTGACATCAGAATCCTTATTATCTTCATATATGGGTGGTTCTATTGTACTAGCCTTATCAGTGCTTTGATGATGAGCAACAGACACTGAAGGAACATTTTCAGGATATCTCTCTAAGTTGCTATTAAATATTTTCAAATCACTATATGAAGAATAATTAAGTTTGATTTATTTATGAGCAGAGGTAGCCTCTGTAACTCCTTAGCAGATGGCTTGCAAGGACCATAAAATAAAATTGCAATCACATCATCAAGATCAGTTATAGAAAGTAGAAGTACTTAATATGCCTTCTAAATAGACAACTCAAAAGCAATAAGATGTGCCTTCATTTTGCTCAGACCAGAGGCTGAAACATGAGTATAACATAACAACTTTCTTACCCTAGCAACTAATATCTGTTCAATCCAATTAAGGTGTTTTAACATGTCAGATATAGGGCCAATCCAAAAGCCATTGGCTAGTGTGTTTTTTGGAACCAGCTTATTGAACAATTGCTATCTGCACAGTTGACAAATATGTATGTTTACACAAGTTATTAATTACTGGTCCTTTTAGCTCCCTGACACAATTCATATTGGATAATTGTTTTATTTTGGTGACTCCTGAAATGCAAAGTATATCTAGATAATCTTTCACACTCTTCAGAGTATTCATATTGGCTGCAGGATGTAGGAGATCATACACTGCACAACTCGCTTCCTTCACATACTTCTGTTCTGTGCCAGAACAAAAATTTCCTATGATATTCATAATTCACAACTTACTAAGCAGAGATGGTAGAAATATCATATTTTCATCTGGATCCAGATATTCTTGTTTAAGAGGTATGGTGACACTTTGCTCAATGCATGTGAATTTACAAGTATGTCTACAAGTACCATGATGACAAGGATATGATGATTGCCTCTGTTTATATGTGTGCCAGATGATTGCCTGCCATGCTGCATCTTTGATTTGTTTATCTGGTTCAGACCATAACACTGTAGTGTTGATGATGCACAATGGGCAACTGTGACCATCAAACTTTGAGGGCAATTTTTCCTTCAATATAGAACTACTCATACTAATATCATGCATGCAAGCATGCAGATGGATATTTTTTATAGACAAGTGGTTGACTAACTTTCATACAGGTATTTGTGCATGCACAAAGCCTTTCATCACAGGATATGACATGAGTCCACTGGCATCTACATGATTAACATATTTGAACACTCAACCTACCAGGATGTAATCATGACCAGCAGACATATATGGACTCACTGTCTCTACAGGAAATGAATAAACCTTGCCACCACCAAAGTGAAGTATGCAATGTAGACATCTCTCTTCAAGTAGTAGAGTGTATGAACATGGATTTGTAAGACAAACAATAGACAGAATACATTATAATAACTCACATGCTCCAGAGTAAGAATTATATGTCTGAATGCAAGTACATAAACAAGGGACAGCCAGCCATCAGAAAGGTCAACATCCTCTTCAATTAAAGGTACTATTACTGCAGCATCATATGGGCTGTATTTTACAGCAAGTCAAACTATACTGGTGCTGGACATACAGTTTCTCAAGTAAATCACAAAATCATGACATAAGACATGTCCTCTGATTAACAGAACTTGTAAAGCATGACATATTCTCACAGTGTGCATACCAATCCATAATTGGCAAATATATATCTAAGGATATGGCAAATTGTATATGTCAATGTAACTATGAGGAGGTAATTTGGATACCTGATGGTGGGACATGTGAGTTGTGAGAGTGCAGATTTTAGGATACAGTCTGGTTTCTATTGGCATGGTGTTTGTATGAGAAAAACTTTATTTCTGAATCTGAAGAAGTTCTTAAGCTGACTCCCAAGAGGCTGAGACTCAAGCCAGGGTAGTGAAACCATACAGAGCCAGAGGTTCGAAAGGGGTGATCTAAGTGTGGGCCAAGTGAAGGAGGAATAAGAGGTGAAGAATATAGTTTAGATTGTTCTCCAGATACAGCTTATAAGTGTTGCTGTGCCACCAACCTAGAAGCTGTATCTTGCAATCAGAGTATCCTGCCCACAGTGGCCTCTGAGGCTGCTCCTCTGCAAAAGCTGTGCCCCACAAAGATATTGGGCTTGAAGCCTGCAAGGGTAAGAGCTTCTCTGATGCTTTTGATGAAAAAGTCATAGAACAGGGGCCTGCCATCTGGTTGCTTGAACAATAGGACATTGAGACTGCAGGGATTTTCCTTGAATATAGCTTTAAGAGCAGAGACAGAGCATGTGGGAAAGCCAGGTGTGGCAGCAATAGTAATAGTGATGCCCTTCCAGAAAGAGTCCATCTTTAATACTGGTAGGGTGATATGTGTCTGAGTCACATTGTTGAAGGAGAGGAGGAACGTGATGCAGCCCTGGAAGAGGTTGAGGCTGGAGTTGAATTTGCCTGCCTTACTAGTCATAAACTTACTGCTTTAGAGGAGGCCTGCATAGGCAAAGCAGCACATGGTGTGGATGGCTGTGTGGCCAGGAGTGGCACTGGGCCTGAGCTGTGTAAGGATAGCTGTGAGGATGGGCAAAGTGATAGGCTAGACAAGCTTGCATTCTCATACCCCATGGTAGTGTTTGATGCTGCAGAGCAATAGTTGCATGAGGGGGAGTTTATAGCATCAAAGACAATGCCAGTGTCTATATGGAGAAATTTGACAGCAGAGAGGTAGGACTCGATGGTTTAAGGCTGCACTCATCCTCTGAGGCTTGCTACCCATGACAGGATGGTGAGTTGGGAGGTGGAAATGATAGAGCCATCAGCATTGTAGAGGTTGTGCAATTGGACATACAAGATGAACTGCCATTGGCCCATGGAGTAGGTCTTTTGGGTGCCAGCCACAATGATGATACCAACTGTAGTTGGGTGCACTAGACATTATCAAGTACAACGCTGTCTCCAGCACCTGGTATGTGTAGTTGTGAGGAGTCCTGACAGAGTCCCAGTGTGCTCAAGCAGATGTAATTAGTTGATGTACTGGATAATAGTGCCTCTGACACTACCTAGCAAATTGTAAGTGCCATGGTTCAGGCAAAGATATTGAGAAGAAAAAAGCACAACATAATGTGCCTGTAGATAGCACTATAAACAACAAAGACAATAAAGACAAAGCTAGTGCCCAACTTAGTGACAAAGTTAGGACAAGCTAGCACAATTTGAATGCTGAGTCTGCTCACTTTTTAGTATAATTCCAATTGGCCAGGCTTCTCTGAGGTATGGTTGGAAAATTCTTGACAGATGCCATGAGCACTAATATTAGTGCTAAACATTGTATCAATTTCTGATTGGTCAAAATGTCAGATTTGAGTATATCCTGTGCTGTCATCATTGATTCTTTTAGACTTCTGATTGAAGTGCCTCATCAAATGGCAGTGCCTAATGCTAACCCCTTCTGGAAGTAATTGGAGTTTGATCAGAGTTACCTCCCCACTGTCATGCTAGCACTATGGATTCTAAGCCTCCTAAATCTTTGAAGTCAACAAATAGTATGTGCTAAAGGACTAATAAATGTTGAATAAGGCTGATAAGTAGAGTTTGCAATGGGATGCTAAAGCCAGAGATATCCTGAGTCCCAGAAGATCACTAGAGTCTTCAGTATGTCAAATGTTGGTAAGCCCATAATGTCTTTTGATGCGCTCAGCTCAAGTAGAAGCCTATCATCTCTCTCCAACTGAAAAATTAACTGTTCTCAGTCAAATGCTGTCATTAATTTGACTGTGCTACAGTCCACATGATGCTGCCAGTGCCTTATAAAAATTGTTTCTAAACATCTCTTTCCAGTCATGTTTTTATCCCATCTTTTTCATAATGTCTGGTTTTGCTGCTTCTGTCCTCCCCAACTTTCTTGCTAAAGCCTCATATTTATTTGATCATGCTAAGGCTACTAGTGCCACCAATGTGCCACAAAATGTACCTGCTATAATGTGGCTCTATTAGCAATAGTTGGTGGTGTGTGGCCCTGATACAATTAACCAGAAGACTATTGTAAAAATGAGGAATAAGTTGAATCGAATTCTAACTCTGTTTAATGTGAGTTATAGTTTGTTTATTTCTTTTTTAATGGAATGTGATGAATTTATCCAAACTGAACTTAACATGTCAACAAATATGAAACTTGACAAACTCCTGGCTAAGTGTTGTACAATAGTTAACTTCAGTTCTCAGACATATGCATTGACAAACTTCCATAAAGATTGGGCTTATTTCTTTGTAAAGATTCTGTGGAACCTGATGTACTACTCATTTGGCTGAGAGTCTTTTTTGAAAGGGACAATCTTGTCCATAGTATCACCCAGTCTCTGCATGACTGCCACAATACTGCCCTTATTGGCCTGGGAGGCATCAGGAAAAGTACCATTGCCTGCGCTGTTCTAAACAAGGCAAGGATCGCCTCCAGGTTTCAAGGTCAAAGATATTTTGTCCAGTTTGATGATATGGATGCTGAACAGGTGAATGTCAGAACATTTCTCAACTGGATTGCAAAGACAATGGTGATTGGCTACTTTGGTCAATGCTCACAATCTGATATTAAAGGCAATTTCAACATTAGACACACTCCTTGTCCTTGACAATGCTGAAACCTTCTTGGGTGCCCCTGTTGATGCTGGATGAATTGCAGATGCCATAGATGGCTTTGGTGTAAGACTCAATGTCATCATCCTCATTACCACATGCACAACCATACTGCCTCCAAACCTTGAGTAGATTAGATTACAGGTCCCTGTGCTTGAAGAGAGTGCTGTATATGAAGCTTTTTAAGCATACTGCGCTTCCATTGAAAAGTCAATTCTTACCCAACTGCTCTTTGCTGTCGACTTCCACCCTCTCTTAATTAATTTACTTGCACAAGCAGCAGTTCAGAATGAATGGTTACCTCAAGAGCTTGTTACTGCATGGAATCATCAATGTGTAGCTCTGCTAGAGACTGAGAATGGAAAACTCCAAAGTATTGCTGTCACTATTGAGATGCCTCTCAGCTCTCCCTCCTTTATCAAACTTGGTGACATGGTTTGTCATCTCTTGCAACTAATTGCATTTCTTCCTCAAGAAATTAGCAAGACATGTCTTGCTGCCATTTCCCTTAGAGCATCATACATTGAAACATGTGCAGATGCATTGTGCAAGCAGTCCATTGCATATAGACATGGCAACTTCATTACTCTTCTAGCTCTCATATGCCTTTACATATTAAATTGCTATAAATAGGATACCTCAATGAATTCATTGTTGGGAGGACTGAGGAGATATTATGCCACCCACATTTGAGAGTCGCATGTTGTTCTCGCAGAGGACATAAACATCAAACACATCCTTAATCATTGGCTCTGGAATACTAGGAATGTTAAAATCATCCCCAATGTATTGCAAACTACAATGATTTTCTTATCTATCCTTTACATGTATTGACCATGCTCAACTTCTCTGCACCCCATTATATTGTTGAGGAATGTGACGTTTGACTTTAGCTGTTACCCACTTATAACATTACTATTTTATCATATTCACATATGTTTCACTTTTATTTCATTATGACACATTTATTATCTTTATATGACATAACTCATTATATACACATCTATAAATATTACATGGAGACCTGGAGTCATGTCATCTCTCTTGACATTGACTCCAGGTATGTTGTTTATTTAATATCATTACATTAACTGTACTTATATATCTCTCTCAACATTAACTTCAGCCTATTATTATATTGTCTACTATACACAAATATACATATCATTGTTGCACTATAATGCTGCATCAGGTTATGGGCCCCGCTCTCGTAAATGAGACCAGTACTTCTAAAACATTACAGTTTCTGAAATTTAATGGTACAAACTACTGTACCTGGTCTGATAATATAAAGTCAGCTTTGCAGGCTAAAGCCTTGTGGGGTGTAGTATCTGGGAGAGAGCCTCATTCTCCAAAACCACCTACCAAATATTCTGACCTCATGACCACTACGTGTCCTACCAGTGATCAGCCTCTTCAAGTCATTTATAAAGAGGGATCCAACTTGATAAAGGTGTTACAGTCTAAAGACTTTTCAACTTGGCAGACTGCTCATGATAAATATAAGCACTAGCTCAACAAGGATAACTTGGCCATGGGATTAATTCATAATGCTATTGAATACACCTAGCGCAAGACTATAGTCAACCTCAACACCTCCCAAAAGATTTGGGAACACATGCAAAAAAATTATGTTGACCAGCAAAGTGGTATCAATATCCACTATTATTATCAACAGCTATATGCAAAAAGATGGGATGGTAACTCATCCTTGGCTAATCACCTTGAGTTTTATATGAGTATTCATTGCTGTTTTATTGAGGCTGGTCACGTCAACAACTATACTATCCTAAATGCCATGCTTCTCTTGTTACCTTGTACTCCAACCTGAGAAGTCATTAAACAAAATCTATTATCTCATGGTGCTTTGCTCACTCTCAAAACTGTAACAATGGAATTATTATCTGTGTACAACAGAATGACCCTTGGAAACACTACTACAAATAAAATGTTAGCATTCCTATCTACTAGAAAAAACAATTCGAGTGGTAGTAGAGTGAAATTTAACCAGAAGAAAGTACCTAGGACCAAATGCCAGCTGAAATCCAATGACATCTGCTACAATTGTGGAGAGAAGGGACATTGGAGTCCGAAGTGTCCAAAGCTCAAGCCATCCAAGAGCTCTGGAAGCACAAATATATCTATATCTACAGTTGCACCTAGAGCACAAGAAGTTGAAAAGGTATTGATGGCCCCGTACAACAGAATGTCCACAGGATTGCTTCTCAATAGCGCTGCATCGTGCCACATGGTGGCAAATCTCAGATATTACATTAATTACCAAGGGATCAAGAATCAATACATTTCTGTAGGAGGCATGAATGTGTTGCCTGTTACTGGCAAAGGAACCATTGCATTCTTAACTTACCTTCCATCTGGGACTAACAATGTCCAACTGCACAACATACTGCATATTCCTACTCTCAGAGCCAATCTTATTAGTCTTGGACTGCTGCAAAGGGCTGGTGCCACCATTAATGGGCTTACCTATGGTATCAGTCTCTCATGGAACAACCAAGAGTTCTTACACACAAATCTTATCAGATTCCATGGCATGCTATATCATATTGAGATATTGACAATGGGAATAACTGATAACCATGTGGCATATATTGCAAATGAGTCAACAATGTGCTTGTGGCACTGTCGCCTAGAACACATTAGTTCCCAAGCTATTAAATATATGGTGGATCAACAAATGGTTACCAGAATGAAGATAAAGCTGCCACATGAATTTGACAGACTCTGCAGCAGGTGTGCAGAAGGAAAGTCTGTTCAACCTCCTTTGCCTGACTCCAGTCAGACCAAGTATGAGCTTAACAAGTTGCTTGTTATAGATATCACAGGACCTATGAGTGTTGCTACCTGGAATGGCAATTGTTATGCTATAGTCACCATGGAGGCTAGCAAAAGGTTCTCTACCACTTGTTTACTCAAATCCAAGGAAGAGGTAAATGATGCTGTTTGTGATACTACTGCCTTATATAGAAGGAGTAGTGACAAGTTTGTCAAATGCATTAGAATGAACAATGGGAGTGAGTTCGTAAATTCGACTCTACAAAAGTTTTGCACTCTGAACAGTATTAAGCATCAGATCACCAATCCATACTAACCTCAGCAAAGCGGCATAGCCAAACGTGCCATTGCTGTAATAATGGAAATGGTTAGATCTATGCTTCATGGTGCAAAAATTGACCTACAATATTGGGCAGAAGCTTTTATGTATACGGTGTATATTTGTTTAGTACACCAACTTCTGCCTTGCAAGAAAAAATTTCCTTCACCGAATGGTATGGTCAAAAACCAGATTTGGCACACCTTCAAATTTTTGGATTGCTGAGATGGGCTCATGTGTCAAAGGAAGTTCAACAAGGGAAGCTGAAGTCTCAAGTGGTATGAGTTCAAATGTTGGGCTGGTAGGCAGACAAGACCAAGGAATACAGGCTCAAGGACCTGGAAAATAGAAAGCTCATTACCTCTAGAGATGTTGAATTTTATGAAGATGACACCCATTTTGATCTCAGGCTTATGCTGTAAGGGCAACCTCTAGAGGCTGTGGCTCAGTTACACAACTGGCAGAGGAAGATCCAAAGTGTATTAGAGAATGTACTGACAATATCATAATAACTACTCACCTGGCAGAGGGAGATCCAAAGAGAACAAGTCTAGGGATTCCCTTTGCCAGGTTGGACGCTTCTGAAGCTTCTGAAGCATGGGAAACAACTGTACAGTACAACAAAACTTTAAAAACTCGAAAATTGACTAACCAAACAACTGTGCAAACAAGGCAGGAAAACTCTGGACTTTAGAAGTCAGAAAGGCAAACTCCGGCTTATATAAGCAGTCTGGAAGCGGTGCTGAAGGGCCCACACTTGTCTGAATGGTAGCTAAAGAACCAGAGCATCTCAAGGGCTGAGAGTAGTACTAACAGATAGTGTTGAAAGAATAGAAACAGTAAAATGAAATAATGTCAGAAGAAATAAGAGAATGAATGAAGGGAGAGTGAAGAAATAAGGAGTGAGAAAAGGAAGAAATGAGGAGTCCCCTGACATCACCCCCCCTCTAGAGCACGGCATCTCGACATGCTGGATAGAAGTAGTTCTGGATGGCCTGGTCTACCTTGGAAAGAGAATAGAGGCCTCTGATTGCCTGGGAAGCATTGGGATGCTGTTGATAGAATTCCCAGACCAAGGCAGGGGCATGGACATTCCCTTATGGCTCTCAGGAGATGTCCTTGATTCCATAGCCCTTCTACTTGACCTTGAGCTGAAGCTTGTTTCTAAAGAGTCGGCTGTCTAGGATTCGTTCTACTTCATACTCTTCTTGGTTGTCTACCAGAACTGGAGGTGGAGGTGGCTGTGGACATTGACCTGGGATTGGATCCTCTGGAGCTGGAGAGAGCTTCACCATATTAAAGACTGGATGGAGTTGACTCATTCCACTAGGCAGCTTGAGTTGATAGGCTAGTGGGCCTACCTCCCTTACTATAGGAAAGAGTCCTAGATGACAGTGAGAGAGCTTCTGAGAAGGTTGGGTGGTAGCAATATCAGAGGCATCTAAGTAGACTTGATCTCCAGGCTTGTACTTGGGGGCTGGAGTTCGTCCATGATCATAGTAGCGGGCCATGTCATCCTTTGCCTTAGCTAAAGCCACATTGGCTTCCTCCTGGGCTGCCTTCATCCAATCTATGAACTCGTTGACAGCTTCATTCTCTGAGGGTCGTCCATGAGGCTCAAATTCCATCTGAGAGTGTTGACCAGTATCTAGAAAGAAAGAAGACATCTGGGTGGCAGCATGTACACGGTTGTTGTATTGAAACTCTGCTTCTGGTAATAGGTCATCCCAGTTATCCTGTCGTTCATTGCAGAAGAGCCGGAGATACTGTTCTAGCTCCTGATTGACACACTCAGTCTGGCCATCAGACTGGGGGTGGTAGGCTGTAGAAGTGTGGAGTTTGACATGGAGGAGGCAATACAGTTCTCTAGTAAACTCTGCCACAAACTGAGGTCCACGGTCAGAGACGTAAGCATCTGACAACTCATGGAGTTTCAAGACATGCTTCCAGTACAGATTGGCAGCACCCATGGCTGAGCAGGTAGTGTGTGTTGGAATAAAATGAGCACACTTGCCACAGAGATCCACTACCATTATGATTGCATCATATCCATGAGAGTCTGATAACTCAACAATGAAGTCTACTGAGGCCACACTCCAACGCTCAGCTGGAATAGGCAATGGACAAAGCTATCCTATAGGAGGCTGACGACAAGGCTTAGTCTGAAGGCAAAGGTCACAGGTGGAGGTGTAAGAGCCAATATACCGTGACATTTGAGGCCACCAGTAATTCTGCGAGACCAGCTCCAGTGTCTTCCATCTGCCAGGATGTCCTGCAACTCGAGAGTCATGATGCTGCTCCACAATCCGCCTCTGGAGGTCTGGCAGGTTGGAAACATAAATGCATCCCTGGAAGGTGAGAAAACCATTCTCCAAAGACCACTTGTCAGTGCGGACAGACTTCACTTGTAACGGAGTCACACGTAGTACTAGCATCAACGATGCTATAATTATCAAGTAGAGTATTATGTAAGATAACATCTTGTTTTCATTCTAAGTACTAGGCAAATCTGATACTGCGGTCTGATTTAGCACTTGTGTGATACACACAAGATAGTTCTAACTCGTAACTCAGGTTACATTTTTTTAAATCTTCTGCTATCGGCTTTAAACTCTAGGCTTGTTACCGACTAGGCAACTATCATCAAAACCTCTCGATTTTCTGTTGGCATCACGTTGAAAACGTGCTTCCATGACTGGCTCCCTTGATCCAGATCCTCCGTTCCCAGCTGCAGACACAGGTGACCTACTTGTGCTTCAAGCTGTGAAGACGCAATCTGCATCAGCATACCAACCTCCACCAAAGCAGGATGAAAAGATTCCTCATGATGTCAGCGCGAGCTTTGGAATATCTGGTGGGCTATCTGTATCACGGATGATGTCCATTGTACGACCTGGTGGTAAACCAGGAGAGAGATCCGCAGTCTCAGGAGTGTCGCTGCCAGCGAGCCAAATGCCTTCATTGATGTATCCGGTATTGCCTGAGAGCTTGTCAGCTCATTCTGAGGGTCAACTGGATATTACCCAGTACTTGTAAATGGTACAAGGCAGCACGTTTGCACATAGTACTCCCTTTCAGACTGCACCTACTGAATGGCTTTTGGAATATGTGGCCGATGCGGCTACTGAACCAGGACCGTCATCACTGACGACACAAGGACAGGTGCAAGGACCAGCAATAGTGGTCAGTCGGGAGGACGACAATGTTGTAAGGTTGGAAAAGGCATCGACAGCGCCTGGAATTCCAGAGTTGCACAGACGGGCCGGCAAACAGCTGCAAGTGAGGCATGATGGCCTCAGGAGAGTTATGGACTTAGAGTCTGAGCTGGAATTCTCAAATGATGAGGAAAGCAAAAGGTCGCATTTGACCTTGTCTATACAGTTACAGCTGGTGTTAGACCAATATCCGTCGGTCACAAAGGAATTGACGCAAAAGCGTCTGCAGCTTTATGTAGTAAAGCACTTACAGTTGCTGGCTGCTAGGAGCCACGAGGTACCCCATGCAGATTTGAATGAATATATCAAATTGTTTGTGCGTATCTTCGAACTCAAAGTGGTTGAATACCTTAAGCGCAAAGCAGCATGAGAGTCAGCAGTCTCTATGGCCACTCCGGCCAACTCAGTAGAATGTGAGATGAGTGTGCGCTGATGAGCGCCATTAATCGCAGATGCGATGGAGTTGCTCAATGCGCCTCGTCAGGCCAATGAGTCTCAGCAAGATTACGTTCAGCGTCAGAATGCCGCAAACCATCAATGCATTGTTAGCGGAGTGCCTCAGCAGGCATTGTCTGAGGTAGAGACTGTGACAATGACTCCGGCAGAGCCAGAGGCAATACATGCAGTGCAGGAGGTTAAGACACCTCGAAAGCAAGTTACTATCAAGGAAGAGGTGGACGAAGTCCACGTTCTGGATGAACAAACACAACCACAACGTGTAATGCGACGTGTCCACCTAGTGGACAACTGGAATAAACGCATTAACTACCAGAGGATACGCAACCAGGACTTGCGTGATCATGGCGAGTCGTTGATTGACGACCAGGGGGTAGCCTTTGAAGGGCGTGAGGGAGTAACGCCTGTCGATGACATGCGGCGACAATTCACGGCTTGGACTGCTGAACCAGACAGAGATCCGGGTGGTAGCGATAATAGTAGTGACCACTATGAGCGGAGGGAGTCAACTCGTCGCAATAACGATGGTGGAGGGCGTGATCGTAGGAATGACAATCGAGACAATAATAACCATTGTGATAGTGGCAGGCGGGCTGGTGGAGTACCAGCAGAGCTATAAGTGAGGCAACAGCCCACCCCACAGCCAGAACAAACAGCCAATGAGCACCTGTTTCGCAGTCCCCAGGCATTTTCAATGCCCGCACCTTATGAATTGCATGAAACTACGCTGGGAATGAATGAAGCGGTCAGGATCCATATAGATCATATGCATGACTGTCTCACTCGTCTGGTGGACGACTCCCTTGGAGTCAGGTTTAAATTCCCTGCTGGGGTAAGTTCCCGTAAGTCCGATGGTAAGCACATCCATGTGTACGCCGGAGGACATAGGTTCTCCCAACTGGAGGATTGGGCCATGGACATCTGCTACCACCTAGCAGCCTGCTGCTATGGTAGAGACGACATGGACCAGGAAAGGATATTCATGCTACACAAATTTATGGAGGGAGAGGCTCGGAATTGGTTCCGTCGCCATGTCCTCCACATTAATTGCGACAAATCGCATTGGACATTTAAAGAAGTCCTGATCGGACTGTATAATTGGTTCGTCAACGCTGCTACGATGCAGGAAGCTCATGATGCCTTTAGGAAGGCAGTGTACGATGCTAAGACTGGCGTCCAGACCTTTTATGATGACCTGGTGGGCCATGTACAGAATATGGCCATCTATCCAGACGAATACACTATTCGCAAGACATTCCTGGATGGAATACTCACAGACATGAGGAGGGCATTAATACGCAACAACAATTTGTCTCCGGAGGTCAATACTGTGACCGAATTTTTGGTGTATGCCATCCGTTATGAGCAGTCGACGTGGACTGCAAACCATTATGAGCAGCGTAGTTCACGCCAAGGAACAATGAACCGTCAGGCAGTGAAGGTGGGAACTTTCTTGGCCAAATGGACAGAGATGGAGAACAATCGCAATCCGTGATTCGTTGTCTGCAAGTCAATTTCTGGAGGCCAGTGGCCTCAATTAAAGCCTGCTGGACAATGGCCAGCAAAAAATAGTCGACCTTTTTCAGATCAAAACCAAGTAGTAGCAAGAGGGGTAGCAGCACCTGCAGTGTGTATGGCAAGCAAACCCATTGGGGCCTTGGGAGCAGTCTAGAGAAGGCCTGCAAAAGACCCTTCAGCATGCTACAACTGTGGTAGGAGCAGGCATTTTGCTAAGGAATGTCCTGCCCTGCTTAAGGCACACATCTGAGCAGCCCATACAGTGGCGGCACCTAGCAATGTCATCAGTGACAACGAGGATGATGAGGTCCTCAAAGAAGCGGAGGAAGAGCTGCAAGTAGAGGCTGATGGGTTGGAAATAGATGACGCCAAGAGCATCCAGATTGATGGCGATGAATATGTTGCAGTGGATGTGTACAACAGCGACTACTATGCTCGTGATGACGAGGAGGAATACCTGTTTGCACTGACGGAGTGCCGTGGAGATCAGCACATCCGAATGAGACGTGTAACCCTGCAGAAGGCAACGAATAAGTTGCAGCGGCCACGCTATACTCCCAAAGAGAAGGAGTGCCTGGTCACGTATGTTAATGTCAATGGACATTGTGGGACTCGGGGAGTACCACTACAGGCATTACGCCCCAGTTTGCTCATGTCAACACGATTTGCGTTCATGAACTGGAGAAGCCATTGATGCTCCAGCTGGGGACTGTAGGGAGTCATGCTATGGTACAGTTTGGCGCAGAAGTGAGAATGAAGACGTCAGGGACGTTGACGAAAGAATACGTGGATATAGCAAATTTTGATTGCTACGACATGATTATCAGTATGCCGTTCATGCGTAAGAACAAGGTGGCGCTGGATTTCGTGAACAACATGGTCGTTGTGAATGGTACGCCTCTGAAGGTGGAGAAAGTTGTGTTGAACGGCACAGATGGTCGGTTGAGGCGCTATCGCACAACTGAAAAGCGGCGTGATAAATGCAACTGACTAGATGGTCGCAGGAGAGCAACTGTACAGGAGGTGGAGGACAAACAGGCCCCACCAAAAAGCCTGCCGGCAGACTCGCCGGCTATACTGATGTCTGAAGAAGAGTTTCAAGGAACTCTGAAGAAAGGGAAGCACCTGGATGTGATTGGGTGTACCAATGGAAAGCCTAAACAGGCTGTACAGTGCAAGAATGAGCATGGTAGATGCGTGGTGGAGTCGCTGGAATGCCAGCCGACTAGCTCTCGAGTGAAGGTTGAGGACTTTGTCAAGGACGAAGTAAACAGTACGATGGGAACTGTGGGTAGCACTAGGTCGCTAATGGACCGACCAGTGCCTCGGCCAGGAGTGCAATAGGCATATGACCCACGAATGCCATGGGAGTGGAATGAGTTGGTAGCGTCAATGGTGATGCAGGCTATGGGAAGGGTGCAGGCGACCCAGATGAGAGAAGTGTACCGTCATGCATGAGAGGACGAGATTTCCAAAACATTGGATATTGTATTTGACGGACTCTCACTGAAAGCAAGAAGCATGCAGTCGTTGGTGAGTATGACAAGGAAATAACCGGTTGTAAGGTTGAATCCGGGAGATCTCACAGAGGAGCACGTACGTGCCTTACAGGAGCGATTTGAACCAAAGGTTCAACTGTGTATAGCATGCATAGCAAAAGGGAAAGGTAAGGCTGTGAGCCTTACAGAGGAGGATATTTCTCGATTGCGCCAACAATGGCAACTGGAGTTTGCTGATATTGTCAATGGAACGAAGGAAGAGCTTCCTCCGTGGCGGGAGGTTAATCATGAGATTAACCTCATTGACAATAACAAGCAGTACAAGTATCATTTGCCTCGCTGCCTGCGAGCACTACAGGATCAACTTTGTGAAAAGACGAATAGATACATAAACGCAAAGTGGTGGGAACCACGACCAGCAGTGCAAGCTGCACCATTACTTTGTATTCCCAAGAAGGATGATACATAAACGCAAAGTGGTGGGAACCACGACCAGCAGTGCAAGCTGCACCATTACTTTGTATTCCCAAGAAGGATGGAACGTTAAGGACTGCATTGGATGCGTGACAGCGCAATGATAATACAGTCAAGGATGTGACACCTCTTCCAGATCAGGAAGTAATATGAGAAGATGTCGTGACAGCAAAGTATAGGTCAAAAATCGACCTCACAGACATGTACGAACAGGTTCGCATACGCAAAGAGGATATACCAAAGACGCTGTTCTCATCCCTGATGGGGACGTTTGTGAGTAACATCATGCAGATTGGTGATTGTAATGCACCGGCAACATTTCACTGTTCTCATCCCTGATGGGGACGTTTGTGAGTAACATCATGCAGATTGGTGATTGTAATGCACCGGCAACATTTCAGAGGCTAATGACCTCAATCTTCCAAGATGTAATTGGGAAGTTTATGCACGTCTATTTAGACGATATATTCATATTTTCTGACACCATTGAGGAGCATGAGCAGCACCTACGAGTCGTATTTGAACGGCTACAGAAGGCCAGTCTCTATCTCAAATAGAAGAAGTGCGAGTTGTACGCAATGAGTATAGATTGTCTCAGTCACGTCATTGACGAGAAGGGCATTCACCCAGATACGGATAAGCTTGACCAAATCCAAGAGTGGCGTACTCCACACACATATAATGATATCCAACGATTTGTTGGACTTGTGAACTATATTGGCAACTTCTTGCCAGACATCACTGCATATACAGGGCCACTTATGGCCATGACCCAGAATGGGTCCCCATTTCACTGGAGACCACTGCATCAGCGGTGTTTTGAGATGATTAAGCACATATGCGCAAAAACGCCAGTCATCCGGCCAATTGACCCACGCATCGACGAGCCCATCTGGCTCATATGTGATGTGTCAAAGACTGGGGTTGGGGCCATGTTTGGCCAAGGTAAAACATGGCAGACTTGCCGACCAGCAGAATTTATGTCCCACAAATTCACTGCTGCTCAGCAGAATTATGCTGTACACGAGTTAGAAACACTCGCTATCCTGGAGGCCCTCCTAAAATGAGAGGATAAACTGATGGGATATAAGATCCACGTCATGACAGATCACAAAGCACTAGAGTTCTTCAAGACTCAGGTGCACCTATCTCCATGACAACGTCGCTGGATTGACTACATGTTGCGGTATCAGTTCGACATCACCTATGTAAAAGGTGAATTGAACAAAGTCGACAACGTCGCTGGATTGACTACATGTTGCGGTATCAGTTCGACATCACCTATGTAAAAGGTGAATTGAACAAAGTCGCGGATTGCCTGTCTCGATATTTTGAGAATGATACTCAAGATGACGTCCATGACGCGCATGACTATGTCCAGGCGGACAAACGTATTGACCCAGAGGGCGAAGATTTGCCTCTGCATCGGTTCCACAAAATCAGGGAACATAGGGTCAAGCTACGGGCCATGCGAGCGCAGGAAACACATCGCAGTAAGCGACTGCACAAACAGCGAGAGACTTGCGATATCGAAGCCCAGGTGCTAGTGGATCATGAGGCTCCTCAGCCAAGTGAAGAGATGAGGCAAGGGGTGCCTACGAGAGGTACTGATATGACGCTCCAGCAAGCGCTGGAGTCACAGGACCATACGCCTGCACCGGCCAACTTAGGCAATGCGCAATTCTGCACACGTATCCAGCAAGGATACAAGGATGATAATCTCTTCTTAGAGATTTTGAACAATATCCAAGCGCATCCGTGCTTCAAGGTGGAGCAGCAGCTCATCTACCTTACCAGACCTACGGGGTCCAAAGTCATCTGCATTCCCCAGGAGAGGTCGCTGATTACGACTATCCTAGACCAGGCCCATAGAGTAGTGGGCCACTTCAGAACTCAGAAAACGCTGGTACTGGTGGCTGCAAATGGCCAAAGAGATGAGCCAATTTTGCTCGACATGCGAGCTATGTCAACAGTCAAAAGTATCAATATTGAAGCCACTGGGAAAGCTTCACTCGCTACCTATACCGGTCAAACCTTGGGATTCGATTGGGATGGACTTTATAGGTCCATTCCCCAAGTCGAAAGGCTTTAACTACCTTTGGGTAGTGATCTGCAGAATGACCAGTATGGTCCATCTCATCCCGGTGAGAACCACCATGACAGCGTCAGACTTGTCGTGGATCTATCTCAAGGAGATAGTATGCCTCCATGGACTGCCAAGTTTGATCGTAAGTGATCGAGATGCTAAGTTCACTTCCAAATGGTGGAAGGAGTTGCACAAACTGCTAGGAGCAAAGTTGCTCATGTCGACGTCGTTTCATCCACAAATGGATGGTCAAACTGAATGCGCAAATCGAAATATTGCGCAAATATTGTGAGCGTTCATACGTCCTGATCAGAAGGACTGGGTAGATAGATGTCCCCTCGTGGAATTCGCGATAAATGCGAGCATATCAGAAACTACAGGGTATTCACCCTTTGAACTCAACAATGGCTACATGCCATCCATGATTCGATAAATGCGAGCATATCAGAAACTACAGGGTATTCACCCTTTGAACTCAACAATGGCTACATGCCATCCATGATTCGTGAACTTCGTATGGACAAAGTCATTCATGTGGGGGTAAGGCAGTTTGCATGCAACGCGTTAGGGAACTTGGCAGATGCCCATGATGCAATTATAGAATCACGTGTATGGCAGACCAAACATGCAAATAATCGCAGACGTGATGAGCCAGACATCGAGAAAGGGAGCCTAGTGTACCTTTCAACGAAGAACTTGAACCTGCCAAAAGGCAGGGTGAGTAAGTTGTGTCCAAAGTGGATTGGACCATATAGGGTCCTTAAGGCGGAGCCGAGCACGTCTAACTACATGTTGGAACTGCCCCATGCGCTGCAAGCATGCAGGATAGTTCCCAAGTTTCATGTGTCGCTGTTGCAACCGTATACGGCTAGTAGTGATGTGCTCTTTCCTAATCGTGCAACTCCAGAGCTGTATGACTTTGGAATTGGCAATGACCAGGAGTGGTTTGTAGATGACCTCATAGGTCATTGGTGGACGAAGGGAAACCTTGAATTCGAGGTAAGGTGGAGCTTAGGTGATACTACCTGGGAACCGCTAGTGAACTGCAAAGACCTTGCAGCGATGGACAGATACCTAGAGTTGCAGGGCGTGAAACGCCCTCAACAGCTAGCAAAACGCACATAACACACGTGTGATGTTGGAATGTGGACAAAGTCCACTTTGATAGCTGGTGACTAACCGGGTGGCATGTATTTGTGGTTGTTTCCACCACTAGTGGAGTTGGGAGATTGTTTTTTTTTTCTCCTCTCAGTCCCAATACACGTAGCGTACGTGTTGCATTGTAATGGCCTATTGGGGGCCGCAAGAGAGTAATAAGAGCTGGCAAGGCTCTAGTGGAGGGAGGAGACCCCCAAATATACAAACGAGAGATTATCCTACCCAGTACCAGAGGCAGCTGCCATATCCGGTGGCAAGCCAGCTTCAGTCAGCAGGCGTGGCCTATCCAGGCCGTGACGAGCCGCTTCCATACCAGACGCCCCTCCACTCGCAAGAGATGGAGGTTGATGACGAAGGGCGCTATGGGCGCCTGGAGGACAGCATGTGCCGTGAGCGCTACTACCAGGAACCATTGTCTCATGCTCAGCTGCGTCGAATCCAATGTATGCGGGTGTGGTGATGGGGCCACCGTCAGTACCATGGGCGCATCGGCCCATGGCAGAGTTGTATGGGGAGCCTGCGTCACAAGCACAGGAGTTAGCAGTGTCAGACGTGCTGTTGGGCAGACTGGAAGCAGCAGGACAGCCAGTCCCTGCAACTGCATCCTTCCTGCAGGACAGTCTGGCCATGATGGTGATGGAGGGATTGCTCAACCAGATCGAGCTGATGAAGAGGCAGCACGTCGCAGTGCTGGAACAGATCGAACGCGCATCTAAGCGCAAAATTGTCACGGTTGAGGAACTGACTGCCAAGGTCAAGAGGGCTAAATATCAGCCCAGTCAACTGGTCGACCCTCCACAGGCAAGGATGCCATTGGATGCGCAATTTGCGTGCCATGAGCAGCCAGCTCAGCTCATGGCTTCGTCATCACGGTTACCCAAGTAGGGCCCTCAGGCTTCCTCAGAGTTGCTGGCTGCAGTCAGTGAACCCTTGGCAGGCCTGTCTCTGGGTCAGCAGGAAACTGCATCCTCCCGGGCCCCACCTAGGGGGTCCAAAACCATTGCTGTGGCGCCAAGAGCGCCCACTACCATTATTCCTCGAGCTGAGCCTGGAGGGAGAACTCTGGCACGAAATGTGCCTGCCCCTCTGGTGGCTCAGCCACCGTTCGGATCTTCCACCCCGGTCAAGTCAGGGTTGGTATGCCAACATCGAGGCCGTAAGTGTCACGACCCCTCCCCTTCGGACCCACCCCAAGACACCCCCGGAACACCATCTGGGACCCTTCCTCCGACCCCACAGGACGCGCCCCACCATCACAACTACCGACACCGCCATCACGCGCATCAAGGACTGCCATCAGCCACCACCAGCCCCGATCAATGATCGGATCACACACATCACACATCACAGCTCCCTCCACGCCAATTGATCACGCGCTCCACACACGCGATCCAGGTATACAGTCCCTGCCCGCTACTCAAACGACCCCTGGAACCCATCCCAGACACTCCGGAACCCCGAGACCCAGTCCCGTAGTACTTATAGCGTAGTTCCCTGTTGTATTCATTAGTCTTGATATTGCATTAACTTGGTTACTTGAATTGTTGTGTGCCCTCTGCTTGACTGGTACGCATTGACTGGCACGCTTAACTAGCACGCTTGAATAACCGCGTGCTCTAAGTTTGGTATGCACTTCGCAACTTCTAATTTGTTAACTCAGTCTTGTCTTAGAACTCCCGGTTCACGACTCGACCCCCACCCTATCCTCAGCTACCCAAAACCCAAAACCCCCAGACCAAGTCCCCTCTCCTAGGATTACTCCTGTCCACGTCTTGAACCCCGGAGTCCTAGCCCCGGAGTTCCAGACACCCAAGTATCCGTAGGTCAAGTCCGCATTGTAAGGGCAATTGCTTTCTCAGAAAGCCCCCGACTCAGCGGAACCTGACATAATATCAAGACTCCCTCCTTACACTGTTCTTGATGGCTACGTATACTCATACCTACTACCTCACAGGCTACCAGACCAACCCCTACGGATGTCCGGTCCCTGATCATTACTCTACACAGATCCTCTGCCCCGCCTACCCACCTCTCCCGTACAAACCCCAATACCTCCACTGCCACTGGGCCCCTGACCCATCTCTCTATGATCTGGGGCCCTCAGCCAGCTGGGCCCCTCCACCCAATCTAGCCATGGCACGACCTGTGGAGGTCCCCTCGTACCGGAGCATCTCCAGGGGCCTGCCGGAGACACCACCAGTTCCCAGTGGACCTTGCCCGGTACCCCCCAGTGAGGGCCCCTTTGCACCCACCCTCTACTACGGTTACCAGCGCCCTGCCCCCCAACCCCAGGGACCTCTCAACTATGACTATCCCCCTCGACACTACCCAACCGCTGTTCCACCCGCTCAAACTCCCCCCTCGCCAATGGGATGACGACGTCTTGAGGACTACGAACGGCAATGGGACGAGGTGCTCCACTCGCTTAGGATCTCGCTGGAGGACTTCGCACAACAGGCAAGGACACTACTCACAGAATTCAGACACGACGACTTCGCAGGCACTCCAGAGGACTGGGCCCATTGCTTGGTTGAATTTGGAGATTGACTCACATGAGGAGAACTCCTGGAGCAGACTATGGTAAAGTATAGGCGTAACACGATCCTCTGCAAAGAATTGCAACAACTGCTCGACGAAGTCCACGTGTCCCCCTCTCCTTGACCCCTTAACGACCCCGCAGACCCAGGCCGCTCGATCCACATCTGGCGGGAACTCCCGGAACCGGCCCTGGCAGCCCCCGCAGTCTCCACTACAGAGCGACAAAACGCCTCGGCCATACTACGGTCCCTTAACCTGATGGGAGGGCTATTCAATCAGCCCGCTGCCCGCATGGTAGACTTGTCAACTCACCGTAGGGCTAACTCCGTTCCTAGCACTTTCAAGACCTGGGGACAGCCCCAGAGACCTCTGGAACCCCTCCTGCAAACAGACAACGCCTGATCCCCGGCCCTGGCAAACCCCAGTAGACCCCATGCGGACACCCTTAGCACGGACGACACACTGTGCTACATCGACGAGCTCACATGTGGCAACAACAAACAACGTCCCACACCCGTGCCCGTCCCGGTACCACTCCCTACATCAGCCCCGGCCCCTCCAGAGCCTAACTTCCACTGCGACCCCCTGCCCCACTTCGATCTGCGGAACCCCCCACGGCCTCCGATGCAAGCGTGACCCTCCCAGATTAAATGTTTCCCACGCAACCCAGCACCTGACCCTGCACCCAGCCCCCCTCAGATCAATCCGACACCACCGAACCCTCCCTGACCACCTCCACCATCCTCAGCTGAGCCTCGAGTGCGACCCCCAGGCCCCCCACCTCCACCACCCCCTGCGTGGAGACCTGGGCCTCCCCCTGGCAGGAACGAACCCCCCGGGCGTGGGCCCCCAGGTGAGCCACCTGGAGGAGGCCCAGAGGAGGCCCTCCAGGCGGGTGGGGTCCTGCTCTCGGTGCCTTTCCTCCACAAGGAGGGGGGGGTAACCATTATTATTACTACTACAACGCCGGCCCCCCTCCCTGCAACGCTACCGGACCGGACAACGCTTGTGACACCCTTGCCCGCAAAGAACGTCTGGACATTCAAAAGCCCGACGCATTCACAGGCCGGGACCCCCAAAAATGGTGTACATTCCTCACTCAGTATCTTAATATGTTTCAGGTGAAACCACTCACGTTTCAGGTTGACAGCTCTCTGGTGGCCTTCGCTGCCTCGTACCTCCAGGGGATCGCCTTCAACCACTACACGGCCCTCATCCAGTTCAACCCCAATAACCCAGCACTCACTCGCTGGCAAGCCTTTGTCAACGAGTTCTCCAGAAAGTTCGGGATCTATGACACTGTGGCTGAAGCCGAGAACAACCTCTTCAACCTCTGGATGCGCTCTGAAGAATGTTTCACCACCTTCATTGTACGTTTTGAGAAGGAAGCTTATGAGACAGGCTGGAATTACAGTGCCCTCCGGTATGCCCTCCACCGCGCCCTGCCGCAACGTATCAAGGATGTTCTCTGACTCACCCTGAAACAACCCTCCTACAACGGATACAAGGCCCTTGTCATGCAGATCGACCAACGCTACTGGGAAGACCGCAGCGAGTACTTGAACTCCTGACCCCCCTGGAACCCTAGAGGAGAACCCCCCAACCCCCAAATCCGAAACCCCGGTCCCCCCACGTTCCCTGGTGGCCGACCCCCAGTGAGTCACGGCCCGCCCAATACTAACCCCAGCAGCGGCGCCCACCCTCAGGCCCAACTCAATGCCGCTGTGGCCGCCAACGACCCAGGTGACGTGCCAAACTCCAAGGAACCCTCAGAAGACTCTGAAGATCCTGACTTCACCGAAAAACAGGACAAAGAAGCCCTCCAGGCCAACCGGCTCTCAAAAAAGGGGCAACCCTGGGTTGAGGTCCTGAAGGATGTGCAGGAACGATGGAGAAGGGAGGGTGTCTGCATACTCTGTGGTGAGAAAGACCATTTCATCTCCGAGTGCCCCCAATGACAGGTCATGGGAGAAGGGAGGGTGTCTGCATACTCTGTGGTGAGAAAGACCATTTCATCTCCGAGTGCCCCCAATGACAGGTCATGAGACATGCCACCTGGACCTTCAAAGGGGAGGATGCCACCTACGAGTATTCAGAAAACAACTCGGCGATTTAGACCTGGAAGACGCCCTAAATCACAGAATTGACCCCAACGTCTTCTCTGCCCCGGTCTCACATCTTCGCTCCACGATACTCATACAGGACACCCTCACAGCTTACCTACCCTCTCACTCCTCGCACTTTCTTCTCCTCAAAACCCGCCTCACCCCCTCTGGAACCCCCCTCAACACCCTCGTTGACAGTGGCACCACCAACAACTTCATCGATGAAGCATGGTCTACCTTCGCCCCAGAACCCGCTCAGCGACTCCCAGTCCCGGTACGGCTCTGCCTCTTCAATGGAGATGCCTCTACGGTGGGGGACATCACTCACTTTGTGCATATGCCCGTTACTTTTGCCAATGGACAGACTCACACCCTCCGGATGTTGATAACCAAACTCCACCCTTCCACACCCCTGGTCCTAGGGCTCCCGTGGCTCCGAGACACCAACCCCCGCATCGATTGGCGACATCTTACCCTTCGCCTGACCTGGAACCCGACGCCCGATGACCAGCAACTCCCCTTCGACATCCCCCACTCTCCGAATCCTACCCTGAAGGATGGGCCCCCACCACCCCCCAGACTCCAGTCCTGCTCGTCCCGGTCCTTTGTCATTGATGCCAGGCTGGACGGTGCCCCAGGACCAATATCGGCCCTCATCAACAGCAGAGCCACCGGAGTTTTCATCAGCGACGCCCTCAACCTCCCCCATGACCCCCTCGACTAGCCCCTCTGCCTGCAATGCCTCGACAGCACCCCCTCCTCCTCTAGCCCCATTCAGAGGTCTCACTTGGGATGCGTGACCCTGGACAACGACTACGAGTTCACCTCCAACTTCCTGGTCATGTGACTTCACAAATCAACCCCGATGGTGCTGGGACTACCCTGGCTGCGCGACACAAACCCCGACATCGATTGGAGGACGCTCACCATGACCTTCCTGGGACCCAAAGACCACCCCTTGACCACCGTGCACCTCCGGGCCCTAGAGAGCAACCCAACGCCCGACACCCCTGGGACGACTGCTGCGCCCCCCACGCATGCACTACTCATGCCCGTCTGAGCCTGCAAGGCCCCTGATTGACCCCCAAACATTCCTCAGAACAAGTACAAAGGACCAAACTACCCTGGCCGGTCTCAGACACGTGTCACACCCACTCTGGCTGATGCATCTGCAACCCCAATTGACCCAAACGCACTCGACATTAGGATCATTGGAGCCGCCCCCTTCACCCGCCTCATGAAGGATGGAACTCCCATGTTTCAGCTACACATCTCGCCATCTCTTCCGGAAGAACATCTACGAGGGGACGCTATTCCTCCGAAAAAGAAAACTGAGGAGCAGATCCTCCGAAAAGTAGTTCCCCCGGAGTATCACGAGTTCGCTGACGTATTCTCTGAAGGAGATGCCAAGGAGATTCCCCCTCACCACCCCTATAACCACACTATTGACCTCGAGGAAGGAGCCGCCCCCCCTTTTGGCAAGATATACAACATGTCAGAAGTTGAACTCCAGGCCCTCAAGGACTACCTCGACAAAATGCTCAGTAAGGGATTCATCCAACCCTCTGCCTCCGCCGCTGGAGCCCCGGTTCTATTCGCTAAGAAGAAGGACGGTTCGCTCCGACTCTGCGTTGACTACTGGGGACTCAATAAGATCACCAAGAAGAACCGCTACCCGCTCCCGCTCATCGGCGATCTGGTTGATCGACTCTGCAGTGCCAAGGTTTACACAAAAATCGACCTCCGCCCCAGCTACAACAACGTCCGCATCGCCCTGGGACATGAGTGGAAAACTGCGTTCCATATGTGGTACGGTCTGTTTGAGTACCTTGTGATGCCTTTCGGAATGACTAACTCCCCCGCCACGTTCCAATACTTCATGAACGACATCTTCCACGACATGAGCAACGTCTTTGTGATCGTCTACTTGGATGACATCCTCATCTACTCTGACTCGAAGGAGGACCACCAGAAGCACGTCCAGCAAGTCCTCGAACGCCTCTGGGAGCACAACCTCCATGCCAAGCCCAAGAAGTGTTCGTTCCACACGGAAGAGGTTGAGTATCTCGGCATCATCGTATCCCCGAATGGCGTTCGCATGGACCCCCACAAGGTCGAGGCCATTGTCAACTGGCCGCAACTCCGGAACGTCAAGGAAGTACAGTCCTTCTTGGGTTTTGCTAATTTCTACCGGAGGTTTATAGACAACTACTCCGGTATCACGAAACCCCTCAACCGGCTCACACACAAGGACGTCATCTGGAACTGGGACAGTAAATGCCAGAGTGTCTTTAACCTGCTCAAGGAGGCTTTCACAGTCACCCCCGTACTCCGGCACTACGACCTGGCCCTCCCGATTATCCTGGAATGCGACGCCTCTGATTACACCATCACCGGGATTCTCTCGCAGATGGGACCTGACGGCAGGGAGCCCTGGCCAGTCGCCTTCTACACCCAGTCCATGATCAATGCCGAGCTCAACTACGACATCTACAACAAGGAGCTCCTCACCATCATCGAAGCCTTCAAACAATGGCGAGCCTACCTCAAAGGAGCCCGGCACCGGATTCAGGTCTACTCGGATCACAACAACCTGCAGTACTTCACCACAACCAAGCAACTTAGTCGACGGCAGGCCCGATAGTCCGAGATTCTCTCAGAATACGACTTCACAATCCAGTACTGCCTGGGACGACTTGGAGCTAAACCCGATGCCCTCACCCGTCGACCGGACATCTACCCCAAGAAGTCATTCGAGGCAGAATGCAATGCATTCAATTATCGTGTGGTGATCCCTCCCGAACATCTGAATGCCGTACTGATCTTAAACAATGAAGGAACCCTGAGCCAGATCTGCCGCGCCCCCTGAGACAAGTACTTCACCAACCATGACCCCTGCAACCCCTCCGACGGAACTGACCAGGACCCCGCCTTCTCCTTGTCCCCCAACGAAAAACTCCTCCTCTGGGACGGCCGCATCTACGTCCTGGATCATGCCTGACTCTGCTACAACGTCCTCCATCAACACCACGACCACAAGCTCCGGGGACACCCTGGAATACGTAAGATCCTCCAGCTTATCTCCTGGACTTATTTTTGGCCAGAGTTGAAGAAGGACGTGACCTGTTACATTCGATCATGCTGATACAATGCTGTACCAGCAGTCAGAGACACAACATGCACCAGAAGTCAAAATAAACATTTAATCATAAGGCTGAAAACTGTAAGCCTTCTGGTAGCAGTCTCAACAAATTATATCTCCAAAAACACCCCAATAAATACACAGACAGTACAGAACAAAGGGCAGGGACCAGCTCAAGCTATCCACTCAACAATAGTCCAACCACTGTAATGGGGAGGGGAAGCATGGGAGCTGGCAGAAGTGACAAAATGGGATCAATTTGTGATGATCTAGATCAAGATCAGATCTGACAATGCCCGATTTGACAGGACTGAAAGGGGAAAGGAAAAGAAGCATGAAGGGATGTCAAAAGAAGCATGGAATGCAGAAAAGTGCTAAAAGGGGAAAGAAGGATCTATGAATGGGATTGTGCTAAATGGAGCTGAAGCAAATGGGGAAGTGGCAATCAGAGACATCCGGAGGAATGGTGGAACTGGTGGCACCAAAACATGCCTCCCAAAAGGGAAATTGGACTATCAAATATGTTCTGGAGGCTGGGGAGTTGACAACAAAAGAGTCATGTGTAGATAGTGGTCTGTGCACCAGAAAAACAGTATAAATAGCCCAAGTTTAGTAGAGAATAGACAGGCAATTGATAGGCAAAGGCTCGGTGGTTCCCAGGGAGTGAATCACTTAGGCTAGAGTTTATTGAGCACCTCTTATTGGAAGTCTATTGGTAGACAAAGGCTCGGTGGTTCCCAGGGAGTGAACTACTTAGGCTGGAGTTTATTGAGAACCTTCTAAAGTCTATTGGTAGACAAAGGCTCGGTGGTTCCCAGGGAGTGAACTACTTAGGCTGGAGTTTATTGAGAACCTTCTATTGCCCACCAGAGTATTTGATATTCTGAGAAGCACCCAATACACCAAGTTATCATCAGCAACAGTGTGGATTAGAGGGAACTTTCTGAGTTACCAATAAGCCCCAGAACTACAGTAATACTTGCCACCAAGTACTACAATGCAAACCCTGCCTCCGGGCCAAGGTCCCCCGACACTGACTATATGGACTCCTGAAACCCCTGCTGGTCAGACAACGCCCCTGGTCCTCCATATCCCTGGACCACATTGTCGAACTCCCGGAATCTGAAGGGTTCAATGCCATTCTCGTCGTTGTGTGCAGGCTAACCAAACAGGGCATCTTTCTACCCTGCCACACCATGGACACCGCCCCAGACTTTGCCCGGCTGTTCCTCGAGCACGTCTTCGCCAAACATGGACTCCCGGACAACATCGTCTCCGACTGTGGCCCACTCTTCGTGTCCAAGTTCTGGACTTCTCTGTGTAAGGCCCTGGAAGTAAAGACTAACCTCTCTACTGCCTACCACCCCAAAACTGATGGTCAAACCGAAAGGGTCAATCAGTCTCTCGAGCAGTATCTCCGACTGTACGTCAACTACTTGCAGGACAACTGGCATGCTGAGCTCCCCCTGGCTGAGTTCATCTACAACAACACGCCGCACTCCACCACCGGGGTATCGCCCTTCTTTGCCAACAAGGGATACCACCCCCAACTGACACTCTTGCTCTGGGACATCCCGTCGCACACCACCCACGAGGTCGCCCAGGATCTCCAGTCCCTTCATGAGTTTCTCCGAGAAGAGATCGACACCGCAAACCAGGCCTATGCGAAACATGCTGACCAAAAATGGGAAGACACCCCCGACTGGACCCCTGGGACAAAGGTATGGTTAGATCGACGCCACCTCTGCACTTGCCAGCCCTCTCCAAAACTCAATCACAAGCGCCTCGGCCCGTTTAAAATTTTGAAGAAGGTCTCATCCCACGCCTACAAGATCGAGCTTCCCCCGGGACTAAAAGGTCTGCACCCAGTATTCCACGTCCGCCTCCTGGAACAACACCCCCTGGATCCCTTCCCCAAACGACGCCCCGAGCCCACTCCCCCAGTCGAGGTCAAGGACGAATACCACTATGAGGTTGAAGACATCCTTGACTCCTGGAATATTTATGGATGACCCCACTTCCTCGTACGGTGGAAAGGATATGGCCTGGAAGATGACACTTGGGAACCGCACCAAAACCTCAAAGGCGCCCTCAACAAACTCTGGGACTTCCAACAACGGCACCCAGGAAACGACCTTCCCAGGCGCAGGACTCACAGATGGCAGTAGTGGGCGTAACCCCCGCCTCTGGGCTCAGTAGGGATTTAACTCCCATGTATACTTCCTGCTTTCCCTTTCTAGATCTTACTCCCTTTTTAGTACCTTTTCTCATAGTAGCGCCCCGGAGTCGGGGCAAGGCCTCTTTCCAACTTTCCTGCCACATTACTAATCTTTTTACTCGCTTTTACTCACTCCGGCAGTTCAAGTATAGACAGTTAGTATCGGATTACATTATTGTACAAGTACCAGGACCAGTGACAAGAAAAAGAGGACCCATAATACTGGGGCCCTGGATCCCCCTCCCCCTCCACCTCACCTCCCTCCCCCACCTCCCCGGGCCAACCTCGGAACCCCTCCCCCATTCCCCCTGGACTGTGTTCCTGCAGTGCCTCCTCCGCCAACTGCTCCCAGAGCGGGAGGGGCTCACTCTCGTCCAAGATCCTCTCGAACCATGAACTGGGAGTGGGCACGTTCCTCCGCTGGTGTGCCAATACCACTCACCCCAGCAAGACGAGGCCCCGCTCCACCCCGGGGGTCGTCATCTCTGGGCACTGCCTCTCCTGTAGCAACGCAAGTGCTATGGCTGCCCTGTCCAGGAGCAAACGGTGCTCCTGGGCCCAGCCTGGAAGTGTCAATGGGAGACCAAGTCCAAGAAGAGAGAGACTCACTTAATGAGGCCATGCGGGCCACTACTACGTCCTGACACAGAGCCTCCACCAACCCCTGACTTCCCAGGAGCCCCACCTCCTGCCCAAGCCTCGCCCTCAGGGCCTCTAGCTCGGCCTCCACCTCCCTCTGGACGACCCTGGCCTCCTCCAGGTCCCGGATCATCTCCTCCCGACCCTCCTCCCGACCCCTTCCAGCTGCCGCCTCCTCCTGCATCCCCTCCTTGTGACCTCCCTGCTCCTGCCTGGCCCGCTCCTGCAAAACCTCAATGTCGTGAGATAGGAGCCCCCCAGACAAGGAGGAGAACTTCACGGGAGATAGGCACAGGAAGGAGACCGGAGATGGGGTTTCCAGAGGCAGACGCGCTCTCTTGGAGGGCCCTGGGGAGGGACTGGGCGACGCCTGCCTCTTCTCCTTGTCAGGGTGCCCCCCGCGACCCTCACGACTACCAGTCCTGGCCCGGGTCACCCGACGGGTGATCAGGACCATGGGCTGGCCCCAGCCCCCCCACCCAAACAACCCCCTGGCCCCCCGACCCCCCATTGGCCACCTCCATGGACGCCGCAGGCACCTCCCCCACTGGCTCCACCGCCTTCTCCACCAGCTCCACCACCCAGTCCTGCTCCTCGACCCCCATCCTCCAGGTGACCCCCCCCAGCGGCCACCCCTGCTCCTGCACGATGCAGCGCGCCCTCCATAGCGCTGACACGGAGCACCGTTCATGGTTGAGGCGGCACGCCTCACACACAGACGTGTCCTGGCGGGACAAGGAAGCCGGGGCCTCAAACAGGCACATTACCAGCCAGCGGGCACAGTGCAGACACTATGGCACCAAAGTCAGCCAGGAAATCTGAGGTGAGAGCCCACTTACTGGCCCATTGCTCATGCACTAGTTATGGGTGGGCAATTCCCGGGGCCTCTCCAATGCCTTCTCAAACGCCTCCTGCGACACGTTGGCCCACGCAACGTGCCGGTCATCTGGGACTACTGTGATCGTCCCTGCCACCATCCCGGAGCAACGGAATCGTGGGACGGTCAGTCGAGGCCACGGGAGGGGACGAGGGGGACGCACAGTCATCTGCACAAAGTTGGGCATGGGACGACTGAGACCTGGCCCTGAGGAGCCACCAGAGGCCGCATTGGAGGCAGGTGCCAGGAGCTGACTAGGACCTGCCTCCGGGGCAGAAATGTTGTGTTGTTCTGAAAGGGGAAGGTCAGTTGCAATAAGCGATCGGCACGGCGACACCTACGCTGTTGGGTGAGCACCGCTACACGCTCTCGATCCAGGCAGCGCCGGTACCAGGCATTTCGGGACTCCCACACGATCAAGGGTGCGACTTCATGGGTGGGTGGGGGCATTGGGAAATGCGTTGGTGTACGTGACATAGTTGAGTTTGATGGTAAAATTTTTTTTGATACGTGGCAAGTCAGGTGCTGGATCCCACGATTGAACCCCAGTCTGGACCACCGCTATGCATGCCTCAGAGGGTCTCGGCGCTGAGGAGAGGGTGATGTCACAACCCCTCTCCTCTGGACCCACCCCAGGACCCTCCCTCCGACCCCACAGGATGCGCCCCACCATCACGTGCATCAAGGACCGCCATCAGCCGCCACCAGCCCCAATCAACAATCGGATCACGTGCATCACGCATCACAGCTCCCTCCGCACCAATTGATCATGCATCCCACACGCACGATCCAGGTATACAGTCCCTGCCCGCTACTCAATGACCCCTGGAACCCATCCCAGACACTCCGGAACCCCGAGACCCAGTCCCGTAGTACTTATAGCGTAGTTCTCTGTTGTATTCATTAGTCTTGATATTGCATTAACTTGATTACTTGAATTGTTGCGTGCCCTCTGCTTGACTGGTATGCATTGACTGGCATGCTTGACTGGCACGCTTGAATAACCGCATGCTCTAAGTTTGGTACGCACTTCGCGACTTCTAATTTGTTAACCCGGTCTCGTCTTAGAACCCCCGGTTCATGACTTGACCCCCACCCTATCCTCAGCTATCCGAAACCCAAAACCCCCGGACCAAGTCCCCTCTCCCGGGATTACCCCTGTCCACGTCTTGAACCCCGGAGTCCTAGCCCCGACCCAAAACCCCCGGACCAAGTCCCCTCTCCCGGGATTACCCCTGTCCACGTCTTGAACCCCGGAGTCCTAGCCCCGGAGTTCCAGACACCCGAGTATCCATAGGTCAAGTCCGCATTGTAAGAGCGATTGCTTTCCTGGAAAGCCCCCGACTCAGCGGAACCTGACAGTAAGCCTCCTCTTAATGCCTCCAAGCTGGAGGTGATAGAGTTCCCGGCTGGCATTCCCGCACAGGCCGGGAAGGTCTCAATGTTGTTTTTGTTGCCCGTTACCGTGCTGGCACCGCAGGCACACTTTCCTGTGGTCATCTTGACCACCGACCCTTGCTCTCCTGAGCAATATGACGGTCTGGTGGTGACCTCGAAAAATCATTCCATGCCTGAAAAAGGCAAAGCACCCGTGCATGGCCTCCTTATCCAACGAGAGCAACTATGGAGAGTCAAGCTCGGAGCATGAGGAGGAGGCAGAGGAAGGGGAATCAGCGGTGGACCGATTCCAGCGAGTATCGCACAATAAGTGTCAGGTTCCGCTGAATCGGGGGCTTTCCGGGAAAGCGACGCCCTTACGATGCGGACTTGATCTACGGATACTCGGGTGTCTGGAACTCCGGGGCTAGGACTCCGGGGTTCAAGACAAGGACAGGGGTAATCCTGGGAGAGGGGACTAGAGTCCGGGGGTTTTGGATGAGAGTGGCTGGGAGTTAGAGGGGGTCGAGTCGTGAACCGGAGG